>CAUYON010015624.1:0-37016 GCA_963573935.1 Arctocebus calabarensis
CCCTTCCCTCCCTCTCCCCTTTCCCCGTCTTCCTGTGCAATAAACGGGTTGTAGCTTCACTTGAACGACAAAGAATTTGTCTCAGATTAGGGGTGTATACAGTGGATACTTTTTCTTCCATTCTAGAGATACTTTGCTACGGCGAACATGTTCCAGCTCCATCCATGTAAATATGAAAGAGGAAAAGTCACCCTCTTTCTTTAAGGCTGCATAATATTCCATGGTATACATGTACCACAGTTTATTAATCCATTCGTGTATTGATGGGCTCTTTGGCTTCTTCCATGACTTAGCAATTATGAATTGGGCTGCAATAAATAATCTGGTACAGATATCTTTGTTGTTCTGTAATTTTTGGTCATCTGGGTATATACCCAGTAAAGGAATTATAGGGTCAAATGGCAAGTCTATTTTTAGATCTTTGAGTATTCTCCAAACGTCTTTCCAGGATGGATGTATTAGTTTACATTCCCACCAGCAATGTAGAAGTGTTCCCTTTTCTCCACATCCACACCAACATCTCTGGTACGTGGATTTGATTGTAAAACTCTGTGAATATGCTAAAAAAAAACAAAACAAAAAAACAGAGTTGTACATTTTAAATGGATAAATAATAGACCAAAAAAGCTTTGGGGAAAATAAAAAGAATGACAGTATCAAAAAAAGTTAGAGTAGTAATGTTACATTTTTTTTATTAAATCATAGCTGTGTACATTAATACAATCATAGGGTACAATGTGCTGGTTTCATATACAATCTGAAATATTTTCATCAAACTGGTTAACATACCCTTCATGGCATTTTTTTAGTTATTGTGTTAACACATTTATATTCTGCATTTAGTAAGTTTCACCTGTACCCTTCTAAGATGCACCGTAGGTGTGGGCCCACCAATTACCCTCCGTCTACCCATCCTTCCCTCTCCCCTCCCCTCCCTTGCCGTTTTCCCCATATTCTTCTGCTATAATTGGGTTATAGCCTTCATATGAAAGCTACAGATTAGTTTCATAGTAGGGCTGAGTACATTGGATACTTTTTCTTCCATTCTTGAGATACTTTGCTAAGAAGAATATGTTCCAGTTCCATCTATGTAAACATGAAAAAGGTTAAGTCTCCATCTTTCTTTCAGGCTGCATAATATTCCATGGTGTACATATACTACAATATATTAATCCATTCGTGAGGCTCAGTGCCTGTGGCTCAACGGGCTAAGGCGCCAGCCATGTACACCTGAGGTGGCGGGTTCGAATCAAGCCTGGACCCGCCAAACAACAATGACGGCTGCAACGAAAAAATGGCCTGGCATTGTGGCGGGAGCCTGTAGTCCCAGCTATCTGGGAGGCAGAGGTAAGAGACTCGCTTGAGCCCAAGAATTGGAGGTTGCTGCGAGCTATGATGCCACAGCACTCTATCCAGGGTGACAGCTTGAGGCTCTGTCTCAAAAAAAAAAGAAAAAAATCCATTCATGGGTTGATGGGTACTTGGGCTTCTTCCATGACTTGGCAATTATGAATTGGGCTGCAATAAACATTCTGGTACAAATATCTTTGTTATAATGTGATTTTTGGTCTTCTGGATATATACAGCGATGCTAATTTTTGACACCACAGTCTCCACTATAAGAAACATTGTTAGAGATAAAGAGGAACAATACATAACTATAAAAAGATCAATTATCCAAAAAGACACAGTATTTGAACGTGTATACAAATAACAGAGCATCAAGATAGGAGGAAAAAACTGTTAGAAATGAAAGAAAAAATAAGCACATGCACAATTGTATTTTGTGACTTCATCAGTCCTCTCTCAATAACTAATAAATGAAACATGAAGAAATGAATAAGGACATAATGACATAAACAGCACTATCAACCAACTTGCTATTTTTACAAATTCCATAAAACAACACCAAAAATGTTCATTCTTCTCAAATGCGTATAGTACATTGCCAAAACAGAAAATATTTTAGGCCATAAAAAATATTATAAATTAAAAAATAGCAATCATACAAAGTATATTATCTGACCAAATAGAATTAAACTAGAAGTTAAAAAAAGATAAAGATATTGAAAAAAATCTCCAAATGTTTGGAGGTGAAACAAATCGTTTCTAATAACTTATGAGTCAAAGTAAAATTCTTGGAAAACAAAGATTTTTGGATAAATGAAAATGAAACCAAAACACATGTCAAAAATGGATAACGGCCAAGCATGGTGGCTCACTTGTAATCCTAACACTCTGGGAAGTAGAGGCAGGGGGATAGTTTGATCTCATGAATTTGAGACCAAGCTAAGCAAGAACAAGACCCTACTCCTTGAGCCACAGGCACTGCCTTTTATTATTATCATTGTTTTGTTTTGTTTTGAGACAGAGTCTCAAGCTATCGTCCTGGGTAGGGTGTCGTGGCATCACCTTCTGTGGTCAGAGGTGTCCACTGTAAACAACCTGCCACTGGGAGCTGGTAATCACACTGGGGAGTGGTACCATATCTAGGGCTCAATTCTGGTCTCTCCTACGGGCAGGCTGGGCTCTCAACAGTGGCTGTAACCAGTTAGGCCTTGATGAGTGTAGTCATGTTGCTGAGCTCATGCATAAACTCCATTCTGGCCATCATGGCCACTTTGTTCAAGATTGCACTGGGCAATGACAAGGGGAGCTGGGAAAAGAGATTCACTGGTATCCAGAGAACAGGTTAGCTTATCCACTTGGTTATTAAAATCTTCCACTGCCGAAGCCATCCTCTGGTGAGCAGTCACATAAGACACAAATATCTTCATGTTTTTTGCCCATTCAGCAAAGCCTATCCATATACCTCTTCCCAGAATTCCTTTGTATTCAATTTGCCACTAATGTTCCTTCCATGTATACACTGTTATTTAAAATATATGTTTTTGAGACAGAGTCTCACTATGTCACCCTCAGTAGAGCGCTATGGTGTTACAGCTCACAGCAACCTCAAACTCTCGGGCTTAAGTGATTCTCTTTGCCTCAATCTCCCAAGTAGCTGGGACTACAGGCGCCCTCCACAACACTAGGCTATTTTTTTTTGTTTGCAGGTGTCATTGTTTAGCAGGCCTGGGCCAGATTTGAGCAACCCTAAGATCAACATTGACACCTGCAGCAAAAAATAGCTGGGCATTGTGGTAGGTGCCTGTAGTCCTAGCTACTTGGGAGGCTGAGGCAAGAGAATTGCTTAAACCTAAGAGTTGGGGATTGCTATGAGCTGTGATGTCACAGCACTCTACTGAGGAAGACAAGGTAAGACTCTGTCTCAAAAAATAAAATAAAAGGTATGTCCTTGTCTTTGCCCATTTTCTTATGGGATTCTTTGCCTTTTTTTTTTTTTGCAGTTTTTGGCCAGGGCTGAGTTTGAACCTACCACCTTCAGCATATGGAGCCAGTGCCCTACTCCTTTGAGCCACAGGCACTGCCCAGATTCTTTGCTTTTTTACCAATGAGTTCTGAGAATTAAAAAAAATATATATTCTATCTAAAATATATATACATTGTATATATATATATATATTTTGTTTATTCGTTTGCTTGTTTTCTAAATACTAATCCTTTGTTGGATGTGTTTTGAAATACTTGCTCCCAGTCTGGAACTAATCCTTTTATCCTTTTAGCAAGGACTTACTTTCATGGAATAAACATTTTTGATTTTGATGAAGTCTAATTTATTATTATTTTGTCTCTCGAGTTAGGATTTGGTTATTAAGTCTAAGAAGTTTTCATCAAGCCTTAGATGATGTTGTTCTCCTGTGATTTTTTTTCTAAAAGATTCACATTTTTTATATTTAAACCCATGATTCATTCTGAATTAATATTTTTTATTAAGTATGGGATTGAAATTAAGATCAATCTTTTTGACTATAAGATATTCAATTACTCCAGTATCATTTGTTTAAAAAACTATTCTTCTTCCCTTAAATTGCTTTTGCTCCTTTGCCAAAATTTAACTGGGTATATTGGTGTAAGTCAATTTCTTGATTCTCTCTTCTGTCCCATTGATCTGTGTGTCTATTCCTTCTTGATTACCACAACTATTTTGGTTAACTATAGCTATGTAGTCAGCCTTAATATCCAGTAGGGTGATTCTTCCCACTTTATTCTTATTTTTCAATATTCATGACAATGTAAACATCTTGACCTAATACGGAACCTGAACATATCAATATATCTAAGTACTCAATCCCAAACATACAAAATCATAGGGGTGAAGAGAATGAGATGATTAAAAAGCTTAGTTTTATATTAATTATACAAAGTTGGCATTATTTCCTCAGTATAGAATCTGACACCAATATATCTTATAACATATAAGTTATTTAATATTTTAAAACTTGTGGTAAGCGGTCCACTGGATAAATGCTCATTTACAAAACAATCATTTCCACATAAACCTCTTTCTACATTACCTGACCTATAATTACACTGAATAACACATTGGGGAAAAATGGGGCTTTAATTTATAGCTGATAGAAGTCCCTCTCAAAAGTAAATGCTTATAGCACTCTATAATAAACACTAAGAAAATAGTATAAATGTGTTAAATTTTCTTGCCTATAAAATACCTGAGGAACTCAAAGTGAAAAGATAGAAAAATCAGATGTCCTGTGAGCTCTTTCCCCTTTATTAACTAGCTACAGCAAGCTACAGTAAAGATCTTTACTTCTGGATCTTTTCTCCTCTTTAGCCCTACCTATCATTCAGTCACCATCAGAATTCTCTTTATAAAATGTTTGGCCTATAAGAAAATTCACCTGTTGGAATAAATTTTTTTCTATAATTATCATTTCAAGCAATTCGATTATAGATCCTGCTGTGCCTTGAGGCAGCATCTTTTATACAGTCTCCATACCAGATATGCTTAGATTTGCAGAGAAATTCTGCAAAATTACACAGAGCTCAGTATTACAATTGTTTAGGTCAAAAACAATACTTAAATATAATTTTATGCCTAAATTTTAATGTGTAAAGCAAGGAAAAATATTGTAGACTTAAAGAGTTCCAATGTATTCTCTTACAGAAACTTTTTACCATTTTCTATGCATCAGGCAATATCAAAATAAACAAAGCACAGTCACACTTGTATTTTAAGGTGTTTTGGCACAGCTTTGGCCCATTGCTGGAAAAATGCTAATATGCAGAACCACTAAAAGTGAAAACTGACTGGTGTCAGAGAACATTTAAAAGACACCATCCTCCCCATCACTTTCTTTTTTTGAGGTTTGAGATACAAGGTAAACCCTAAAAATGCTGATTCATTTCCCCACCCCCCTTAGTTGGGGAGCTCCTTAAAATGAAATATGGTACTACATTTGATGTTTATGTAGACCTAAGGATTAGGTCCCTGTAATCCTAGTATAAAGAAAAAAAAATTGGCTGGGCATGGTGGCATGTACCAATAGTCCCAGCTACTCAGCAGGCTGCCACAGAAGGATCTCCTGAGCCTAGAAATTTGAGGTTGCTGTGAGCTATGATGACACCACTGTACTCTAGCCAGGAAAACAGAAAAAGATTATTTCTCAAAATAATTCTTTAAAAGTAATAAAATAAACAAAATAAAAGAATGAAGCAGGCCAGGTATAGCAGTTCCTGCCTATAATCCCAGCACTTTGAGAAGCCAAGGCAGAAGGAGCACTTGAGGCCAGGACTTCAAGACCAGCCTGGCCAAAGGGAGCAAGATCCAATCTTTAGAATTTTTTTTTTTAATCTGTGAGGATGAGGGTGCATGCCTGTAGTCCTAGCTACTTGGGAGGCTAAGGCAGGAGGATCATCTAAGACCAGGAATTCTAGGATGAAGTGTGCTACAATCATGCTACCACACTCCAGTCTGAGTGGTAGAGTGAGACCTTGTCTCCCTCACCCCATAAAAGAAAAAAATGAAAAAAGAAAATTATATTACATGCTCTTATTCTTTTTATACACAACCAGAATTAAAGTTATACAACAAATCTACTGCCTTAATATTTCCACTAACAACGTAACATAAATAAGAACGAACATAGAAAATGAATACAAAGAATTATCTTTGTCACTAAATTCAATTCTTCCAAAGAAGTCTTCATTACAAAAAAATTAACTATAGTCTGCCCCAGTACATTTTTATTTTATTTTTTTTTATTTATTTATTTATGAGACAGAGTCCCACTTTGTTGCCCTCGGTAGAGTGCCATGGCATCATAACTCACAGCAACCTCATACTCTTGGGCTCAAGCGATTCTCTTGCCTCAGATTCCCAAGTAGCTGGAACGACAGGTGCCCACCACAATGCCTGGCTATTTTTGTTGTTGTTGTTGTAGCTGTCATTGTTGTTTAGCAGGCCCAACCTGCTAGGTTTGAACCAACCTGCCCCAGTGTATTTGACTGGCGCCCTAATCATTGATCTATAGGCGCCTAGCTGCAGTACATTTTTAAAACGCCTATACTTTAGCTACCATCTTATGAAGTAAAATTATTATTTTCTCTTTGACTTCTTTTTCCCTTTGAACTCATTATACTCAAATTGCTTCATTTACATAAAATATACTTACTTAATAAAACTAAAAGTCGTTCACCCTAGTGTTCTTTATTTTCTAAAGAATTGGATCTCTAAAATGGATACACAATGCCAGACTCACTTATTGACTCTCTCTCTATCCTTGCTAATATATATATTTTTAAAATTGTTCTCTTTGTTAAGTCTCTATAGCTACCAGAGATCTATAGTTAAGTAGCATTAAACTAAATACTCAACTTTAAAAATAGTTATACAATGCTTTCTTTATAAAGGTGAAAACGATAATCAATTGTACTTAAAAATAATATTTAGCAAATAAAAATACCTAGCAGAAGGTACAAGTGAGATAGTTAGGCTTTGAGAATTGGGCTATCTACTTGGAAGAAAAAGAAACAGCAGAGCCAAGTACTATTTGAGGAAGGGCTCATACATGCTATTTTATCTAAGGTCATGGAACCAAAATCCTACAAAATATTCAATGATTTTATGTAGTTGAGCAAAACCTGTCAATTCATTTGCTCATAAGAAATGGATTAGTTTCTATGCATCATAAGACAAAAAGAAAACAAAATTTTAATTATAAGTTATGTTCCAATGACAATGACCAGAAATGTTTGAAATAACTTATCCCCATGAAAAACCATTTAATGTGGGGATTCCATAGCTGTGTTAAGTGTTCTTTCTTATTTGTCCATTTTACTTGGTTAGTTAGCAATTCTGCAGGTTAAATCTTTCCTGTCCTCCAGATTCTATACTTTCATTTTGTCTTTAAAGATGGGTACTACATTACATTTTAGAAAATGAAAAAAAAAATCTTCCAAATGGATCAAAGACCTAATGTAAGACCTATAAAACTTTTAGAAGAAAACATAATAATAGATCTGGCAATGACTTTTTAGATATACACTAAAAGGCAAATAACAAAAAAATTATAAACTTTTCTATATCAAGAGATACTATCAACATAGTAACAAGGCAACCGATAGGATATGAAAAATTACATTCAAATCATAAGAGGTTAATATCCATAATATATAAAGAACTTCTACAACTAATTCAACAGTAACAAAAAAAACAAGCAGCCTGATTTTTAAAATGGACAAAGGACTTAAATAGACATTTCTCCAAAGAAGCTATATAATAGAAATAGCCAAGAAGAACATAAAAAGATGCTGAATATCATTAATTATTAGGGAAATGCAAATCAAAACCACAATGAGATACCATCTCACACCAGTCAGGATGGCTACTATCAAGAAAAAAAAAGAAAATAATAAGTGTTGGTGAGAATGTGCAGAAATTGGAACAATTGCACACTATTGGTTGGAGTATAAAACAGTGCAGCTTCTAAAGTAAATAGTATGTAAGTTCCTCAAAATACTACAAACAAAATTACCATATGATCCAGCAATTTCACTTCTGGGTATATGCCCCAAATAATTTAAAACAGAATCTCAAAGGGACATTTGTACACTTTACCTCTTTTGTGTTTACATGGATGGAGCTGGAACATATTCTTCTTAGCAAAGTATCTCAAGAATGGAAGAAAATGTTATGACGTGCTTCTAATCGTATCCCGCAATTCTTCTTACATTGTTCTCTTTGTGCACATTTAAGAAAACTGACCTAAAGTCTTTGTCTAGTAAGCCAGATGTCTGGGCTTCGTTAGGAAAACCAAGGAATTCCTTACAGAATTCTATTAATTTCTCTTTTTCCTGTATATGAGTCATACTTATTTTTTTTTTTTTTGGCATGGCTCATGTTTTTATGAAAATAAGACATTTTGAATATTATAATGTAACAAATCTAAAAATCAGATTCTCTGCCCTCCAAGGTTTGTTATTGATGTTTGTAGTAGGTATTTGTTTGTTTGTTTAGTGACTTTCCTACAGTAATTTTGTAAAGTCTGTATTCTTTTTTTATGTGTGGCCACTAAAGTCTGTCTCATTATCTTACCAGGTAATTAGTGATCTGAGACAGAATTTTCCTAAAATGCTTGGGAGAACATCAACCAAAACATCCTCAGTCTTTGCAGATGTTCATGCTTTCAACCTTCACCCAGGAAGTTTACTACTCTAACTTACCCTTAATTTCCTGCTAGTTTAGACACTTAATTTAAGGCAAGGTGAAATGGTAGGGCCTTCTCAGGTCTCTTCTGAGAATCCATGCAGTTCTGGGTATGTGCATGACCTTCCTAATTACCAGAAATATGTAGGAGCTTTTCAAAGCCCTGATTCCCCAAAGTATATCATTTCCAACATTTCTTCCCAAGCTTTTAGTTAGTTTACTGTTCGTCCAATATCCCTAGCCTAGGAAGCAGCAGTTAATACATTTGCCTATAAATGTTTTCCACACTCCTCCCTCAGGTAATTGCCTCAACCTTGGAAGAGTTCTGAGTTAGGCAAAATAAAAGCAAGCACTTTAAGCTGTTCCCTCCAAGCTACCACACAGACCAAAACTAACAAACATGATTCTTAACAATAAGTCATTTCTACTTCCTCTAGTACCTGTAATCTGTACTAAGGAAACTAATACAGTAGAATGTGGACTACTTATCTTCAAAACCTCTGCCAAGGTAGAAATTAGCAGATAGAACTAGGGTAAGTAAAAATGCCGCAAATCTCTACAGCCTACTGTTAATCAACGTATTTTATTATTAAGCATTTGCCTGGTTGCTGTAAACTTATGATTAGTTTTCAGAATGCAATAAAATTGATTTTGAGAGTATTTGTCAGTTTATTTGGTACATTTGTATAAAGACGGACTTTCAAGGTCCCCTACTTTTTACCGTGTTTGACTACATATGAGCACACTTTCAAATAAAAAACTATAACATACCATTTAACAGTGAATACATCAAAAACAATTAACAGATAAAGTACCATGCTCCAAAATTTAGCAGACCCTATTATAGCAAATCCTCAGCTGCTTCCAGTTTCAAAAGGGAAGATCTGCAGGAACATAGCAAAAGAAGCAATGCAAGCTCATGTTTCCCCCTTCTAGATCATATTTTGAGGACCCAAGATCCCAAAATTCCTTATCCAAATAACTCCAAGACACTTTCAGAAGCAGAGGTAGACCTCTTTCTCAGGTATACTTTCCACTGCTTTTCACAGCACAGGTCCTTGAAAATAATCAAGCCCTAAAGAAAATTATTCATGTAACCATTTCCCCCATTATCCCAAATACAGTACAAGACCAGTAGCAGCCCTTTAATGTTTTTTGTTGTTGTTGTTGTTTTACCCAAAGGGATACTGGCTACTATAGCTTATTTCTCTCCTGGAACACATTTGGAAGTATTATTCCAGAAGGTGGATCTTGCTATTTATACACCCTCCGTTAGGCCCAAGGGGTAGTCAAAGGGAGGCTGGTGATAGGGAACATGGACAGAACTTAGATACATAGTCTAGAGTGAATCATATATTAAGAGGCCCCCACATAGAACAAGACAGAACCAGAAATAGGGGGCCTCCCCAAGAACTAAAAGCCAGCTTTCCAGTGTAGTGCTGAATAGATAAACCAAACCAATTAGTTGACTGGATAAAGAAAAATAGGTAGACAGTGCCCTAGTGATCTGTGCTTTAATACATTTAAATAATATACATAAATATTATGAAATAAAGATCTGAAAATTGTCCATTTTTCAGAGTTCTTAGATTTGACACCAAAAGCAAAATCCATTAAAGGAAATATTGATAAATTTGACTTCATCATATTTAAAATCTTTGACTCTGCAAAACACCCTGTTAGGAGGATAAAAAAGACAGGCCTCAGACTGGGAGACAATGCGAATCACATATCTGATGAACTAGTATCTAGAATGTATAAAGAACTCTCAAACTCAACAGTAAAAAGAACAAACTATTCAGTTAGAAAATTGGTAAAACTTATGAAAAACCATTTCACTGAAAGGGATACACAGATGGTAAGTACGCACATCAAAGGATGTTCAATGACATTAGGCACTAGAGGACTACAAATTAAAAGCACATTGAGATATCACTACACACCACCAAGAGTGATTAAAATAAAAAAAAAATAGTGACAACAAATGCTGATGAGAATGAGAAGAAACTGTACCATTCACACATTACAGGATTATAACATTCCTTTGGAATGGGAATGCCACTTTGGCAATTTCTTATAAAACTATTTATGTAACTACCATACAATCCAACAATTGCACCTTGGTCATTTACCCCAAAGAAATGAAAACGTTTGTTCACACATACACAAAAATCTTTACAGTAATACTCAACCATGTTTATTTAAAATAATCCCAAACTGGAATCTGCCAAGACTTCCTTCAACTGTGTTAATTACATAACATAGAATATTACTCAGCAAAAGGAACAAAGTATCCTTTTGATATTTTGATACTGTGTTGATAAATCAACAAGGAATTATGCTTATTGGACAAAACTAATCACAGAAGGTTACATACTTTATTATCCTATTTATATAACATTCTTTGAAATGCCAACTTTTTAAAATGGAGAACAAATTAATAGTTTCCATGGGTTAGGCTGGTAGGGCTGTGGGGATATTTATAAAAGGGCAATGCAGGAATCCTGTGGTATTGGAACTGTTTAAAATATCTTATGGTGGTGGAAACATGAACACAAATACATAATAAAATGTTTAGAACTAAAACACACACAGACACAAGTAACATTAGTAAAAAGTGAATGAGTGACACATCATATTAATATCCTGGTTAGGACAATATACAGTCATTTTGTAAGATGTTACCAGGAGAAATAAGCAAAATATACAAGGGATCTCTCTGTATTAGTTCTTAGAATTGCATTTGAATCCATAAATACCTCAATACAACTATATTAAGAATTAAAAATAGACCACTGCAACTTGAAAAGCTATTTATTCTACTCAAAAGTCTTCCAAATTCCTTAATATTAGCAATGACTAAAACCTTAACTGCACATTTCCTATTACCTATATAAATTGTGAATCTTAGTGAGATTGAAACAACTAATATCCCTTACCAAAGTATCCAACTGATCCATCTTTGCTCACTAAATATTTAGAAATACCTGTGATTAAAATTAAAGCAGGACTTTAATGGAAAAAATGATGAACAACAAGGATATACTTATGATAAAAAAAATTACCTCTTCATTGATATTATTAGAAGAGGACTTCGAATAATTCTTCTCAGTAAAAATTAAACATAATTAAAAGAAAGCAAACTTGGGGAGTATTAGAATAGGACTATATAAAAAATAAAACAAAAAATATGTGAAAAAATGTTTTTTAAAATGCAACCTCAGAATCTCAATATAAATCTAATTGAACAAGCATTTTATAAGTATGAGGTATATGCAAAGCTCTAAGCCTGTGCTAGAGGAGAATACAAATTATATCCTTTAGAAGTTCACAATCAAGCTAGAAAGGTAGACACATAAATAACTACGATAATATGTGATAGACTTTTATAAGTGCTATAACAGAGGTGATCTACAATGCCATAGATAAAGCTCTAAGAACAATTTGTTGTGTGATGCAAGAGTCCAGAGCCATTTATGAATAAGTCAACACATTGAAATATATACTGAACTTCTAACCTCCCCATGATGTGGCTTAGGTAGTGAGAAAGGAAACTGTAAACACACATTTCAAATGTAAGTATAGTATAATTTTAAATAGTTCTGTGCAAATTCAAACACACTGTTAAGTTTCTAAGTAAAGGAGGATTCTATTTCTCTTGGAATGTGAAAAAAAAATTATAAAGTTCAGTGTATATTAAGAAGTATTTAATCAGAAATAATAAAAGAAAAAAGAAGTAATACTGAGTTAAATTTCTTGAGTAATTTAAGCCATTTAAAATTGGCTCATTGAGTAGGGTGCCAGCCCCATATACCGAAGGTGGTGGGTTCAAACCTGGCCTTGGCCAAACTGCAAAACAGAAAATTAGCTGGGCGTTGTAGCGGGCACCTGTAGTCCCAGCTACTCGGGAGGCTGAGGCAAAAGAATCGCCTAAGCCCAACAGTTGGAGGTTGCTGTGAGCTGTGTGACGCCATGGCACTCTACCGAGGGTTATAAAATGAGGCTGTCTATACAAAAAAAAAAAAAAAAAAATTACTAGGGGTTGTAGGTTAATTTGTTTGCCAACTATGATACATTAGTTGTATAATGAGTGAATTATAAAAAGGTGAAGATCTTAAAAAATACATAGACGTATTCCTGGCTTAAGAGTTTATCTGACCTAAATGTGCTCTCCTTGGACTCATCCTTGTTTTCTTTTGTAAAAGAATATACCCACAGGTGTGTGAATTAAGTAGAAAATACCCTGTGCCTATCAATTAAGTAGCATCTCAGCCATCATAAAAGGGAATATTTTTATAAATATCACAGGGTCTTAAATATATGAAATGATGCCCATTAAAAACACCAGATAGCATTTCCACCTATCTTTTTAGCTAAAAGATATAATGTTTGGTAGCGCAATGTGTTGTTGAGGGTTGAGGAGATAAATATTTCTATACATTGCTGGTATAAGTATAAATTGGTATAACCTCTATAGAGGACATTCTGGCACTATCTATCAAAATGACAAAAGATGCACATACCATCCAACCCAATAGTTCCATTTCTAGAAATCCACTCTACAGATAGGAAAGATCTGAAATGACCTATTACAAGATCATTCATTGCAGAAATGCAGTAGCAAATATCAGGAAACAAACTAAACATCCCTCAATGGGAGACTGGTTAAATAAATTACAGTGTATCTATACAATCAAATAATACTGTGTAGCTATAGCTCTTTATGCACTAATATGAAATGCTCTAAAGCAGTGGTTCTCAACTTTCCTAATGCCGTAAGCCTTTAATATAGTTCCTGTGGGTCGCGACAGGTTCAGAACTGCTGATCTAAAGCAAAGTACAGGAAAATGTATGAAAATAAGGGGGGAAGAATGCATGCAAATTTTTGTGAGTACTCAGGCTTGTATATGCATGAAATATCCTAGAAGTAGAAAGAAGAAATATTAACACTAGCTGCCTTTGGAAAAGAGGAACTATGTGGATGAGAATAAAGGGTAGGAGACCTATTCTTTAACAATTTTCAAATTTTGACCCACATGAATGTGTTACCTCATCAAAAATAAATATAAATGTAAGAATTAACCTAAAGATTTGTACCCTCATATTAATTTGAAATAATACATACATATATAAATGTAAGAAGAAAAAATAAAAGAAAAACATTCTAAAGTGATACAACTTATTTTCCAGAGGAAATTATTACACCTAATTTTCCCTGTCCAAAAAAATACCTTGTGTCAGGGTTAAAAGATATCATGTTACTTCAGTCACAAAGTCAGTAATCAATCTGATGCTTATTTCATGGAATTATAGTTAAGTTTTCCCCACTGAAACTTCCTGATTTGCTATAAGAAAGGATTTAATAAATCCTACAGTTCCAAAAGACAATATTTGGTCTGGGAAACATTTTGGACATATGGATGGTGGACCTATACTACCACAGTGTGAGGGTCATAACTTTGAGTTGTTGTAAATGGAATAAATAATCTTATTTGATTTACTTATTATCCTTTCAAAATAAATTGGCTAACTCTGTCTCTCTCTCTCACACACACACACATACACACACACACACAGACACACATTTTATTTCCCTGGTAAAAATCTTGATCTTTTAAAACTCAATTCAGATAATTATTTCTTTTATTCTATGCACAATTATATTGCATTCATCATACCATGTTACAATTTGTCTCTCAACAGAGCTATCAGAGGAAACTGTAAACACACATTTCTTTGGGGGGAGTGAGCTCTTTGAGAGTGAGCAGAACGTACACTGCTTACTTAGCCTGGCATATGTAATGCAGTGCAAAAGTGTGAAGAATACCTTGCAAACTTCCTCTCTCGAACACTTCCTAATGTAATTATTATTTGCCTTATTCTGATAAATTTATATCAGAAAAAATATTGATATCATGTTCTTGACTTTCAGGGCTTTGAAAAATTTGGGAAATTCTATTTTAACTTTGTACAATTTGTCATAACATTTCCATATAAGGCTACATATATTTGTTACATAGACCAATACATGAAAATGAAAATACTTTACAAGGTGCTCTTTGAAAGTACAAATAAGAAATTTTCATATGCATGGTCTAGGGGATTAAATAATGTCCCCTAAGAATTCATGTCTCCCTGGAATCTCAGAATGTGACCTTAAATAATATTAGGGTCTTCATATGGTATAATCAAGTGAAGATGAAATCATACTAGATTAGGGTGGACCCTAATCCAGTGTCCTATGATAAACTAAGGAATGCAAGGATTGCTGGCATACACTAGAAGATAAGAAGATAGGAAGATCCTTTCCTCGTCTTCAAAAAGAGAACAACCCTGGGGGTGGGACACAACTATTAAGAGGGACTTTGCCTAACAAATGTAAACTGTGTATCCTAATTCTCTGTACCCTCAATGAACCTGAACCAATTAATAAAAAAAAATTATAAAATTTAAAAAATGAAGATAGCTAAAATAAAATGTTAAAGGATACACAATACAAAACTCTGTAAAGTGCAAAATAAATAGCATATAACCTGTGGGAGGGAAAAAAAAGAAATAGAACAGCCCTACTGACACCTTAATTTCAGGCTTTTAACTTCCAGAACTCTTTGAGGCAAGAAATTTCTGTTCTTTTAAGCCACCCAGTCTGTGGCACTTTGTTAGTTTAGGGTAGCCCTAAAAACTAATACACATGGAAAATTAAATGTTCAATGCCAAGTAAAATGAAATCATTAACTAATGTTAATAGCATAATTTACTTTCTAAAAAAAATAAAAATAAAAACAATATTTTCCAGCCCTATTATAATGAGACAATCACAAGGTAAAAATTATTTTCTATATTACCCAATATGAAAAATTATGACTATGCTAGTCAACTTAGGCTTACAAATCCTAGGTAAATCAAGCACATACCTAGACCCAAATTAGGTTTCAGCTATTTGGCTTTTCTCCCAAATTTCCTCAAATACCTCACTCCTCCACTTGGCCATGCATGTGCTAGTCATCCTTTAAGGATTAGCTCTGGTTCTACCTACCCCATGAATGCCTTCCTCAACTTCCAGGTAACCACAGTAATTTCTCCCTTTAATGACTACTTAAGAATTTATTGAAAATGGCTCAGCTCCTGTAGCTCAAGCAGCTAGGGCTTTAGGAATTGGAGCTGGCAGGTTCGAATTCCTCCCAGGCCCGCCAAACAACAATGACAACCGCAGTCAAAAGATAGCTGGGTGCTGTGTTCTGTACTTCCAGCTACTCCAGAGGCTGAGGCAAGAGAATCTCTCAAATCAAAGAGTTTGAGGTTGCTGTGAGCAGTGACGTCAAAGCACTCTATCCAGGGCGACAGCTTGAGACTATCTCTAAAATAAAATAAAATAAAATAAAGAATTTATTGAAAAAAAATTATCAGTTTTTGTCCAATTCTGAAGTCAAATTAAAAACTTACATGAAGATCAAAAAATTAATTTTACAAAACATAAAATTATCTTCTTTTGAGACTAAGTTGTGATGAATCCCATTAATGAATAATACTGTGCTAAGCTATTTGACTATGTACAATTTTAAGCCCAAGATATATGTTGCACAACGATGTGAATATACCAAACTCTAAGGAAAAGTACACTTAAAAATGGTTAATGATGGTAAATTTTATGTTATGTTTTATGTCTTTTTACAATTAAAATTTACTTTTAAAAGGATATAATGGAGTAAAAAATGCTTCTTTCTCACTTAAGTCTCAAATAACACCACTAAACTGGATAGCATCTTTGAAGCTCTGGTTGAATGATCTTAACTGGGACCTCAATCCCAAATTTTAGTGTAAATAAAAAAGGAAAAACTCACTTCAATTCATCTTAAGATCCATATTTTCATTCATTTCCAAGTGATAAAAATACCACCCATAAGCTGATGATGTCCAAACTTGCCTTCCACTTAAGCTTCTGTTTCACAGATGTCTTAAAAAGTCATTTACTTCTGTTGCTAAATTGGAATTTTAATAACAGGGCCCTTACCTGTTCTGTTTACTACCATATTCCCAATGCCAAACACAATAGCAATATTTTTAAATAAACAAATGAATCAGTTAAATATCAGCTTAAATACTACCACTTTATGTCTATCTCCTCCTCTAAACTATAAGCTCCATAAATACAATGACCAGGTATCCCCAAAGTCTTCCAAAGAATCTGAAACTTTCAAAATTTTATTCACCAATCTTTACTATTTCAACATTTTTTTTTTAAGACAGTCTCACTTTGTTGCCCTTGGCAGAATGCCATGGCATTATAGCTCACAGTAACCTCAAACTCTGGGGCTTAAGTGATCCTCTTTGCCTCAGTCTCCCAAATAGCTAGGACCACAGGCATCTGCCACAATGCCTGGCTTGGGGTCTCACTTTTGCTCAGGCTGGTATCAAACTCCTGAGCTCAGGCAATCCACCTGCCTTGGCCACCCTAGAGTGCTAGGATTACAGCCGTGAGCCACTGCACCAGACCTCAACATTATTATTAAATAAATCAAAAACATTAGAAAAATTCTTTGTTAGAATATTTGCCATGTTTCAAGAAGATTTAAGTAGTAAGTACAAAGTTTTATTTCTTACAGAGATGGACAATTGTCAAGGGAAAGTATTTGCTAGTCCCCGGTTTATCATTTGAAGAATACAGTCTGTATTTGGGAACATCAGGAAAAAGATAAATGGCTTAGTTTTTCAAAACAATGACTCTCACTAGAAACTGGTGTAATGAAAAATATATTTAAATCTTTGATAAAATGATTCTGAAACATTAAGAGGCAAACAACATCATTGCTCATTTTATTTCAAGTTATGTTTAGACAAAATTTAGCTATGAATAAAGCAAATCAGTGCCAAACTAATGTTCTTGATTTAATTGCCTTTGTGATGTTTCTCTATATGATAAAGTTACTGCAATATCATTTGCCCCCAAATCAGATTTCATTTAAGTATGCCTACAAAGAGAATTCAGAAGATGGCTTCTAAGCATTAATGCTGAAAATCTCATTCAGAAACATCTGAGAAATTCTTTTCTCAACTTTATTCAAACTATTCCCAAAGATATACATCAAATTCAGATATTATTTACTTATAACGATAATTTTCTTAAATAACTCTAAAAATACTTTATTAAAATACATCTCTCCATTTTTAGCCCCAAACAAGTAAACATGCTTAATGTTTCATTGGCCAATTTTCATTAAGATATAGTCAAGAAAACATTCTTTCTACAATTGTGGCTAAGAAAATAAACAGATAAAGAAGGGATCACGCAGAAAGAGAACTTCACTGTACTTTACCTTCTACTATACATCAGATATAAAAGCTTCTGTTAAGCAGTCTCAATACTAATATTGGGATAATAATCCAAACAAACAAACCAGAACAATGGAAATTTTAGAAAAAGTCTTCCTTAGTCTTTTTAATCTTGGTAAAAATTACCCCCCAAATGCCAGCAAATTCCCTAATATTTTTGAGTAACCTGAGGGAGGGGAGGGGCTTGAAAGCAAAATCTGTTAGGATTCTGTGGCAGTAGTCCAGATTAGAGACTACTAATAGAATAGACTATGAAGAGTTATCAAGTTCTTTATCAGATATGTGAGTCTTGGCTTGTTGTATAGATTTGACATTCACCAGAATAACATGGAATTGGAGTTGATTATTTCACCTAGTGATAGATGATACAGAGATAAAATGTCTTAGGACCAGGTGTTGAAATACCACTATAGACAATTTCAAATTCACTAAAAAAGGATTCTAAAAATTGCCTACTTTAAAATTAGTAATTTGCAGTTAAAGCCCATTGAATCCATAGGAAATGATATAGGCCAGCATAAGTTTTTCCAGAACCATAGTCCCTTCATGTTTTACTAACTCTGGCCCCCAAACTCAATTGGTGACAAAAACTGACAAAAACCCATGTGAGGCTACTTAAAGTCTTTATCCTCCTTAGTGTGACTCTTCTTGAGTTTTACTGCATATTAGTATGTTCAATTATAAAATGTCAAGTTATAGATAGTTCATAAACCTTTCCAAATTCTGATTTTTAAAACATATATGGTCATAATGATTTCAGTTAAGGGACTATAGATAGACCTTGTTTCTCTGGGATGTTAACTACATACTAGTTATATAAATAGGTTCTCCAGGATTAAATTTCAGGGATAAGGGAAAACTGTCCTGAGGAAAGGTAAAGGACTCCTATAAGTCAAACACAACTCTGTTACCAAAACTAGAAAAACACATCATAAAAGAGAAAGAGAGAAAGACAGAGAGAGAGGAGAAATGGAGGAACTCCTATAGAAGAATCCACTCAAAATGGATTAAATATAAGATCTGAAACTAGAAAACTACTAGAAAAAAACACTGAAGCAAGTTTTATGACATTACTTTGAGCAGAGCTTTCTTGGATATGGCCCCCAAAGCACAAGTAACAAAAGCAAAAATAGACAAATGGGATTACATCAAAGGAAAAAGTTTCTATACAGCAAAGGTAATAATTACAGTTATTTGTTACTTAACAAGGGGGATGTATTCTGAGAAATGCATCATTAGGTGATTTCTTCATTGTGTGCATAGAATGTACTTACACAAACCTAGATGGTATAGCCTGCTAAACACCTAGGCTATATAGTACAGCCTACTGTTTCTAGGCTGTAAACCAGTTTAGCATGTTACTGTACTGAGTACTATAGGCAACTGTAACAGAACGGTTAGTATTTGTGCATGTAAACATATCTAAATCTAAAAATGGTACAGTAAAATTATGGTATCAAAAAATCAAAAGTGGATTAACTGTATAGGGAACTTACCAAGAATGGAGCTTGCAGGACTGGAAGTTGCTCTGGGTAAGTGAGTTGAGTGAATGGGAAGGCCCAGGACATTACTATACAATGAAGACTATGAACACTGTACAATTAGGATACACTGAAAACTTTTTTCTTTAATAATAAATTAACCTTAGCTTACTGTAACATTTTTACTTGATAAACTTTTTAATTATTTTAACTTTTGACTCTTTTATAATAATATTTATCTGAAAACACAAAATCACTGTGCAGTTATACAAAAATATTTTCTTTCTTTACATCTTTATTTTCATCTTTTTTCAGCTTTCTACTTTTATATTTTCTTCTTTTTCTTTCCTTTTTTTTTTTTTTTTTTTTTTTTTTTTTTGATAAAGGGTCTCATTATGTTGCCTGGGTTAGAGTGCACTGGAATCATCTGAACTCACTGCAATCTCAAATTCCTAGGCTTAGGTAATTCTCCTGCCTCAGCCTCCCTATTAGCTGGGACTACAGGTGTACATCACTATAACCGGCTAACTTTTCCATTTTTTTAGAGATGAGGTCTTGCTATGTTCTCTATGTTGTGCACGCTGGTCTTCAACTCCTGGCCTGAAGTGATCATCTTGCCTTGGATTCCCAAAGTGCTAGGATTACAGGCATGAGCCACTGAGCCTGGCCTAATTTTTCAATTTTTTTTAACTTTTTTTGTTAAAACTGGGACATAAGTACACACATCGGGTAAGTCTACAGAGGGTTAAGATCATCCGTATCACTGTCTTTCACCTCCACACCTTCTCCCACTGGAAGGTCTTCAGGGGCAATCACTTTCACAGAGCTGTCAGCTTCTAAGGATAATAATGCTTTCTTCTGGAATATCTCTTGAAGAACCTACCTGAGGTTGCTTAATAGTTAATTTTTTGTTTTATAAGTAGGAAGTCATTCTAAAATAATGATAAAACATACAGTATGATAAATATATAAACCAGTAACACAGTTGCTTTTTATCAAGTATTATGTAATGTACATTATCTTATGTGCCATACTTGTACCTGGCTGGGAGTGTAGTAGATTTGTTTACACAATAATCACCACAAATAATATGAGGAATGGGTATTCAATAGACTTGAATATAGCTGGGTGCTGTGTCTGGCACTTGTAGACCCAGCTACTAGGAAGGCTGAGGCAGGAGTTTCAGTTTCTTGAGCCTAAGAGTTTCAGGTTGCTATGAGCTGTATGATACCACAGCACTCTACCCAGGGAAACAAAGTGAGACACTGCCTCAAAAAAACCCAAAAAGACTTCAATAGACATTTCTCAAAAGAAGACATACAAATGGCTGATATATGAAAAACGCTCAATATCTCTAATTATCAGAGAAATGCAAAGCCAAGCCACAAAGAGATATCACCTCACATCTAGTAGATTGGTTATTATCAACAAAATAAAAGAAAACAAATGCTGATGAATATGTGAATAAGAAGATATGGAGAAAAGAGAACCTTTGCAGACCAATGGTGGTATTTTAAATTAGTACAGCCTCTTTGGAAACAGTATGGATATTCCTCAAAAAACTAAAAATAGAATTAACATATGATCCAGCAATTACACTATTGAGTATATACAAAGGGAAATGAAATCAGCATATGGAAGGGATACCACACTCCCTCTCATTTTCATGGCAGCATTATTTACATTAAGCAATATATGCAAACAACCTAGGTGTTCATCAAGGGATGCCTGGATTAAAAAAAAAATTAGTATCAAAGGAGAGGAGGGAGGGTGATAGGTAAGCTCTCTTGTGCTCTAACCAGCACTACAGCACACCTCCTGGGTGAAGAGTTCAACTACAACTTGAACGTTACCTAAGAAATGCAAACAAGGTAACCTAATCGTTAAAAAAAAAATAAAAATTCGGTATATATACACAGTGGAATACTATCCGAACACAAAAAAACCCCAGCAAATTCTGTCATTTGTGACAACATGGAAAAACCTAGAGGACATTATGTTAAGTGAAATAAGCCAGGGGACAGAGAGGCAAATACTGTATGATCTCACTTACATGTGTAATATAAAAATAATAAAGTCTTATAATTAGAAAGTAGAGGGAAAGTTACCAGAAGTTATATGTACATGGTAGTGGGTGGACAGGAGAAGGAGAGGTGTTAGTCAATAGGTACAAAGTTATAGTGTAGATAGATAAATAAACTCTGGTGTTCAACACAAGGTGACTATAATTAATAATAATATATATTTCTAAAGAGATGAAAGAAAGGATTTTAAATATTTTCACCACAAAGAAATGTTAACTACTTGAGATGGATATACTGATCACTATGATTTGATCATTCCACACTGTTTACATGTATTGAACTACCACTTTTCACCCCATAAATACATATATGTAAATTAAAAAGAAAATAACATTAAAAGAAAATAAAACTAAAAAGACTCAGTATTGCTAACATGAATTGATAGAAAGATAAAAATGTAAACACAATCAAGATCCCAGCAGACATTTTTAGAAACTGACAAGCTATTTCCAAAATTTATATGAAAACACACTAAAGTGTTTAGTTTACAATTCTTTTTTTAGTTACTTAATATTAACGTTAGTTTATCAGAATGAGATCTTTCCCCCTGTATCATGACTTCTATCATTATCATTGACTTCTGTAAATTTTTTATGAATACACACTTCACTACATTCCATGATTTTAGTATGTGACTATACTACTAGTGAGGCATACTAAATTAATTGGCTTTCTTATGTTAAAACACATTGTATTCCTGGGATAAATCTCATTTGGTCATGGTGTGTAATTCTTTTTACCATGCTGTTAGATTTGGTTCGCTAGTGGTTTTTTTGTTTGTTTGTTGGTTTTGAAATTATTTTGCATCAAATTTTATAGGGGATATTGGACTATAGTTCTCTTTTCTTTAGTATCTTTGTCTTCGATATGAAAATTATTATATTTTTATAAAATAAGTTAGCCAGTGTTGTTTTCTGTTCAATTTTTTTGAAGAGGGTGAGAATAGTTGGCATTAAATTTTCAAAATTTTTGATGGAATTCACTAGTGAAGTTATCTGGTTATAGACTATAGTCTATTAGTTATTTGGGTTTTGCTTGTGATAAACCTGTTTAGATTTTCTATTTTTTGAGTTACTTTTTGTAATTTGTGTGTTTCCAAAATGTGTCCATTTCATCTAAGCTTTCTAATTTGTTGGAACATTCACAAAGTCCCAAAACAACAAATTTGCCATGAATAATGAAAGATAGAAACATTCATCCACTGTTGTGTACAACCTCTATGAAAAGTATGGTGATACCTCAAAGAACTAAAAAAGGAGACCTACCATTTGATCCTACAATCCCACTACTGGTGTTGACTCAAAGAAAAAAACAGACATTTTCTAAATAAGACATCGGCACTCAAATGTTTACAGCAGCACAATTCACAACTCCAAAGACAGGGAAACAACCCAAGTGCCTATGAATACATGAGTGGATTAATAAATATGGTATATGTATACCATGGAGTACTACTCAGCCATAAAACATGATGAACTAATACCTTTTGTAACAACCTAGATGGAAGAACTAGAGACCATTCTTCTAAGTGAAGTATCACAAGAATAGACAAACAAATGCCACAAATACTCATTATTAAATTTGAATTAACTGTCAACGCTTACATGCACATATGGAAATAACACTCATCAAAAACATCAAGTAGGTGGGGGGATGGGTTAATTCACACCTTTCAGGTACAATGTATGCCATTTGAGTGATGGACCACTTATATCTTGATTCCAATGGTACAAAAGCAATTTATGTAACCAAAACATTTGTACCCCTATAATATTCTGAAATAATTTTTTTAAAGGGAGCACATATACATAACTGAAATAGAAAATGAAATGAATATGTGTGACATTACTATTAACCTTACAGAAATACAAAAGTTTATATGAGAATAGTATAAACAATTGTACACCAACAAATTAGAAAACATGGATGAAATGGACACATTTCTAGAAACACACAAATAACACTCAGATCCAGGACTATAAGCAACTTTCTCAACATTATTCTCAAAAGCATTTATGAAAAACCAACAGCTACTCCCACTTAATGGGCACAACATAGGAGTATTAGGCATACCTTTTAGGTGTAGGACACAACTACAAGATTGCCTCTACCTAACAAATTCAAATATTATGATCTGGTTGTTTGTACACTCACATTAACAAGAAATTAAAAACAAACAAACAAACAAAACAAAACACAGCTAGGCTCGGTGCCTGTAGCTCAGCAGCTAGGAAACAGCAACATACACCAGGTCTGGTGGGTTCGAACCTGGTCTGGGCCTGCCAAACAACAATGACAAGTACAACAAAAAAATAACTGGGCATTGTGGTGGGTGCCTGTAGTCCCAGCTACTTCGGAGGCTGAGGCAAGAGAATCTCTTAAGCCCAAGAGTTAGAGGTTGCTGTGAGCTGTGATGCCACAGCACTCTACCAAGGGCAGCACTAGGGAGACTCTGTCTCTAAGTAAATAAATAAATAAAATCACTTAAAAAAAATAATAGTATGAGTGGCGCCTGTAGCTCAATGGGCAGCGCGCCATCCCCATATACTGAGGGTGGTGGGCTCAAATCTGGCCCTGGCTAAACTGCAACGACAAAATAGCCGGGTGTTGTGATGCGTGCCTGTAGTCCCAGCTATTCTGGAGGCTGAGGCAAGGGAATTGCCTAAGCCCAGGAGTTGGAGGTGGCTATGAGCTATGTGATGCCATGGCAACCTACCGTGGACTATAGGATGAGACTCTGTCTCTACAAAAAAAATAGTAATAATAACAGCTAACTCAATACTCAAAGGTAAAAAACTATTTTCCCATAAGATCAGGAATAAGACAGGAAGCTCACATTTGACAATTCTATTCAACATAGGACTGGAAGTTTTAGCCATAATAATCAAGAAAAGCAGGTAAAAGGAATCCAAATTGGAAAGGAAGAAGTTAACTTATCTCTTTTTCTAGATATGATTTCATACAAGTTGAATATCTTTAACCTGAAAATCTGAAATACTCCAAAATCCAAACCTTTTTAAGTGCTGACATGATACCACAAGTGGAAAATTCCATGTCTGATCTTATAAGACAGATTGCAGTCAAAACAATTAAGAAAATTGTATAAAATTACCTTTAGACTATGTAGAGATACAGAACAAACATAAATGAATTTCATGTTTAAACTTTTATCTCAACCCCAAGATATCTCATTACGTATATGCAAATATTCCAGAATTTGAAAAGAAAAATCCAAAATCTGAAACACTTCTGGTCACAAGCATTTCAGATAAGAAATACTCAACCTGTATATAGAAAGTTTTAAAGAATCCACAAACTACTAAAGCTAACAAACAAATTCTATAAAGTTCCAGAGTACAAGAGAAAAATACAAAAATCAGTTTTGTTTCTATATAACCACAACAATCTGAAAAGGAAATTAAGAAAAAAAATCCAACCATCCAAAAGAATAAAGTACTGAGCAATAAATTTAAACAAAGAGGTGAAAAACATGTATATAGAGAACTAGAAAACATTGATGAAAAATTTAAAGAAGATCTAAATAAATGATGACAGCCTGTGCACCCAAACAGAAATCTTAAATATAACATTGTTAAGATGGCAGTACTACCCAAAGCAATCTACAGATTCAACAAAATCCCCATCAAAATCCCAACATCTTTTATGCAGAAACAGTAAAGACAATCCTCAAATTCTTAGGGAATTAAAAAGAGCCCAAATTGCCAAAACAATGTAGAAAAAGAAAAGCAGTATTAGAGGACTCATACTTGCTGATTTGAAAATGTATAAAAAGCTGTTTTAATCAAAGCAGTGTGGTATTAACCAGAAATAAACCTATTTAGCTACAGTGAATTGATATTTGACAAGGGTGCTTATGCCATTCCTTGGGGAAGTAACAGTCTCTTTAACAAACAGTTCTGGAACAACTGGATATCCACATGCAAAGAAAGAACCTTAGACCTCTACTTCACTCCATTTACAAAAACTATTTCAAAATGTATCAACAACCTAAATATAAGAACCAATGCCAAAAAACTCACATAAGAAAACACAGGGGTAAAACTTCATGATTTGGGATTTGGCAATGGTTTCTTAGATATAACACAAAAAGCATAAGGGTGGTGCCTATGGCTCAAGGAGTAGGGCATCAGACCCATATGCTGGAGGTGGTGGGTTCAAACCCAGCCCCGGCCAAAAACTGCAAAAAAAAAAAAAAAAAAAAAAGAAAGAAAGAAAAGCAGATAAATTGGCTTTCATGAAAATTTAAAATGTTTGTACAGAAAAGGACATTATCTCAAAAGTGAAAACAATCTACAGAATGAGAGAAAATATTTGCAAATTATGTATTTATCTAATATTCAGGACATACAAAGAAGTCTTGCAACTACAACTCAACAACACAATGACAAACAGCCCAATTGAAAAATGGGCAAAAGGAGGCTGGTTCAAGATGGCAGACTAGAAACATCTCCACACCAACTGCTCTGGGTGAGATTGGGGAGAGTGGACTTCAGCCGCCTCTGGCTGCACTGTCCAGCCCAGAAACACCATTCTGGGAGCACAGTGAGGGACTCCAGGACATGAGGAGGGGGTGAGGAGCAGTGGAAGACTAGCACAGAAGGTAGGTGCTCTGGATCAAGCACACAGACAAGGAAATTGAAGGAGGAAGCAAGAAGAAAAAGCAGAGGAAGGATGTGAACAAGAAGAAAACACACATGTAAGACATGATGAAATTAGAAAGGATATATCAGAGCTTAAGTAATTTACAGGGTCATTCAGGAAACTTAAAGATGCAGTGGAAAGTATCAATAACAGATAAAACCATGGAGAAGAAAAAAATTATTCTTCATTTTGTATGGAACTATAACCAAGGCAATTCTTAGTAATAAAAACAAATCCAGAGGCATCACTCTACCAGACTTCATGTTATATAACAAATCCACAGTGATCAAAACAGCATGGTATTGGCACAAAATAGAGGTATAGATATATGAAATAGAATAGAAAACCTAGAGATAAAACCAGCCTCTTAGTACCATCTGATCTTCAATAAACCAAACAAAAAGGATATACTGAGGAGAAGAATCGCTCTTCAATAAATGGTGCTGGGAGAACTAGATAACTACAATGTAAAAGACTGAAACTGGACCCATACCTTTCTCAAGATGAATAAAATATTTAAATTAACACGTGAAATAATAAAAATTCTAGAAGGAAGCATGGGGAAAAGTCTTCATGATGTTGGCCTGGGGGGAAGATTTTATGGAGAAGACTTTTGTGGCAATCACAACAACAACAAAAATAAACAAATGGGACTTAATTAAGCTGAAAAGCTTCTGCACAGCTAAGGACACAACAATGAAAACAAACAGACAACCTTCAGAATGGGAAAAGATATTTGCATGTTAAAAATATGACAAAGGGGCTCCGTGCCTGTAGCTCAGTGGCTAGGGTGCCAGCCACATACACTGCAGCTGGCGGATTTGAATCCAGCCTGAGCCTGCCAAACAACAATCACAACTACAACCAAAAAATAGCCGGGCATTGTGGTGGGCGCCTGTAATCCTAGCTGCTTAGGAGGCTGAGGCAAGAGAATTGCTTAAACCCAAGAGTTGGAAGGTGCTGTGAGCTGTGATGCCACAAACAAACAAACAAACAAAAATACCACAAAGGACTGATCTAAAGAGAACTCAAATTAGTCAACAAAGAAGAGCAAACAATCCCATCTATCACTGGGCAAGAGACATGAATAGAACCTTCTATGAAGAAGATAGATGAATGACCACATGCATGAAAAAATGCTCATCGTCCCTAATCATCAGAGAAATGCAAATCAAAACCACCCTTAGATATCACCTAACCCAAGTGAGAATAGCTCACGTCACAAAGTCCCAAAGCTGCAGATGCTGGCATGGATGTGGAAAGAAGAGAACACTTTTACGCTGCTGGTGGGACTGCAAACTGATACAACCTTTTTGGAAGGAAGTATGGAGAATCCCCAAAGGACTCTAATTAGATCTCCCATGTGATCCTGCAATCTCATTACTAGGCATCTACCCAGAAAAATAAAATCCTTTTTATCATAAAAGCACCTGCACTAGATTGCTTAACGCAACTCAATTTATAATCACCAATATGTGGAAACAACCCAAATGCCCATCAACCCAGGAATGGATTAATAAACTGTGGTATGTGTTTTTATGGCTGAATAGTATTCCATTGTGTGTGTGTGTATACACACACACACACACACAATGGAATACTATTCAGCCATAAAAAGATGGAGACTTTACATCCTTTGTATTTTTTTTTTCAGTTTTGGCTAGGGCTGGGCTTAAACCCACCACCTCTGGTATATGGGGCCGGCACCCTACTCCTTGAGCCACAGATGCCACCCGCATCCTTTGTATTAACTTAGATAGAGTTGGACAACATTCTCTTTAGTAAAGTATCATAAGAATATAGAAGCAAGTATCCAGTACACTCTATACTAATATGAAGTCAGAAGATGAATTAATACACTCCCACACAAGAGAAAAACTCAATTTATTTGAAGTTGGGGGTGGGGAGGAAAAGGGGGAAGAAGATTGGTGTGCTCCCATTTTATGGGCCTAATATAAGGGGATATGGCACATCTCCTGGGTGCAGGACACAAATACAATAGGGACCTTACCTAACAATGCAAACATTGTAATCCTAGTGTGAAATTTTTACAAAGCTAAAGAAAATAATAGTCGGGCCTTGTGGTGGGAGGCTCAGACAAGAAAATCTCTTAAGCCCAAGAGTTTGAGGTTGCTGTGAGCTATTATGCCACAGCACTCTACTGAGGGTGACCAAGTGAGACTCTGTGTCAAAAAAAAAAGGTAAATAAAAAAAACATAAAACATTGTCAAATATAAAAATAAATAATAAAAAAATAGGCAAAGGCCTTGAATAGGTATTTCTCCAAAGAAGATATATAAATGGCCAACAAGCACATGAAAAGATGCTTAACATCACTAGTCATTAAAAAAATGTAAATCAAATGCACAGTGAAGAACCATGCCATAAAAAAAGCTACGAAGGCCCTAATAAGCAAAACTGAAGTTTGTTTAATAAAATAGAAAATATGCAGTGTTGGTGAGAATGTGTAGAAATTGGGATACTTACACACTACTGATGAGAATGTAAACTATTTCAGCAACCATGGAAAATAGGTTGGCAGTTCCTTAAAAGCTTAAAGATAGAATTACCATATGGCACCACCAAGGTATATACCCCTAAATATTAAAACAGGTGCTCAAACAAATACATGTATACATATATTCACAGCAGCACTATTCACAATAGATAAAATATAGAAACAGCCCAGATGTCCAACAAGGGATGAATGAATAAATAAAATGTATATCCATAAAAACAATAGTATTGAGCCATAAGAATAAATGAGGTACTGATACATGATACAACAAAGAAAAACCTCAAGCATATTATGTTAAGTGAAAGAAGTCAGACAGAAAAGGTCATATAAGGCTCGGCGCCTGTGGCTCAACAGGCTAAGGCGCCAGCCACGTATACCTGAGCTGGCGGGTTCGAATCCAGCCCGGTCTGCCAAATAACCATGGTGGCTGCAACCAAAAAATGGCCGGGCATTGTGGCGGGCACCTGTAGTCCCTCTTGAGTCCAGGAATTGGAGGTTGCTGTGAGCTGTGATGTCACAGCACTCTATCCAAGGTGATAGCTTGAGGCTCTATTCCCCCCCCAAAAAAAAAAGAAAAGAAAAGAGAAGGTCATATAATGTATAATCCCATTTGGAGAATACCCAGAATAGGGAAATCCATACATACACAATGCAGATGGGTGGTTTCCAGGGAGTAAGAGAGGATAAAATGGGGAGAAAGTACTTAAGCACTAGATTTTATTTGAGGGCAATAAAAATGTCTGGAATCAGATAGATGTGATGGTCACACAACATGGTAAATACACTACATGTCACTGAATTGTTTACTTTCAAATGGCTGATTTCATGTTATGTGAATTTTTAAAAAATTAAACCAGGACCCTTACCTCACACTGTACACAAAAATAACTATAAATGTATCGAATGCTGTATTAAACATCTAAAAGAAAACAGGCAAAATTAAAACTTCAGTGTAGCTAAAGGATTCTTTTACATGATGCTAAAAGCATGAAAGATAAATGAAAAAAACTGATACTAGACTTTATTAAAATTTTAAAATTCTGCTGATTATTTTAATTATTGTTCAATTACTATTTAATACTTTTAACAAAAAGAAAATACAACCCGGAGAATGGGAAAAATACTTTGTGTATGTGTGTGAATAATATAGGAGTAAGAATTTACAATCAGAATATATAAAGGATTCTTACAATTATAAGATGACAAGCAATCTAACTTTTTTAAAAGGAGGTAAAGATAAGAGAAGATATGTCCCAAAAGAAGATACTTTTTCTTTGTTTGTTCTTTTTTTTTGAGACAAGAGCCTCAAGCTGTCACCCTGGGTAGAGTGCTGTGGCATCACAGCTCACAGGAAACTCCAACTCCTGGGCTCATGCGAGTCCCCTGCCTCCTCCTTCCAAGTAGCTGGGAGTACAGACACCGGCCACAACGCCCAGCTATGTTTTGGTTGCAGCCATCGTTGTTTGGCGGGGCTGGGCTGGATTCGAACCGCCAGCTCAGGTGTATGTGGCTGACACCTTAGCCACTTGAGCCACAGGCGCAAAGCCCCAAAAGAAGATATCTGAATGGCCAATAATCATATGAAAATAAGCTCAGCATCAAGAAAATGTAAATTTAAACAGCTATGAGATATCATTTCATTATCACTAGGATAGAAATAATCAAAGAGATCCTATACACTGCTGATGGGGATATAAAATAAAACAATTACTTTGGCAAATATTTCAGTAGTTTTGTGGAAGGTTTAAATACATTACACACACTTATATGGCCCAGGAATACTATTCTTTTACTTTTACCAGATAGAAAACAAAATTTTATGCTTAAGATAACTTATATGTAAAGATTAATTGTGACAGAATAACAGATCAGAGGTTTCCAAGGTACAGTGATTGGGTGAGATTTACCCGGAAGGAAAAACAGAAAACTTTCTGGGGTGATAACAATGTTCAACACTGTGGGTGTATTCATTTGTCAAAACTTATTAAATTATACACTTAAAATGTACATTTACTATACCTAAATTATACATCAATAAAGTTGATTTTTAAAAGAATAAAAAGGAGGGGAGGTTGAAATGGGACCTGGACTTCTTCAGTAAGATTTCCTTCTGCAGGCAGCTCCCATGAGGGATGCTTCACTGAGGTCCCTGTTTGCGCCAAGGAATGTGGAGGCACAACATTGTTGGAATAGCTAAGTTATTCACTTGTTCCCCTAAATTTGCCAAATGGCATGCTGTTATTTACTGAAATATTCAAAGTATTTATTTAAATTTCCTTTGGATGAGAAGGAACCCCGATATTAGTAAAGATATAACAAATGTATAGTTAATATAATGCATACAGACATATGTATCTATATTGTAATTATTTAAATATTGAAAATAAATACTTTAATAATTTAATTAAAAATCTTAAAAGGTTTCCTAGGAAATCAAAATGAGCAGAATAGTTTTAACAGTTCTTCCCTACAGCTGCAGATAAACCTCTGCTTTCTTCTTTGCACATTAGTTTTAATTTTTTCTTTACAATTACTCCCAGTTCCCCATTATCCTGTCTCTCTTGGGACCATTTCATCTCTAATCAGCAAATTCTATTTTAGGGATTATATCTGTTTTTATAATATATCAAATATTAGTATATGCATATAAGCGACATGATGGCTAGCCAATACGTCTGAAAATAAACTAAAAAAGAAAATGTTTCTAAAATCTTTCTGTTCTACAAGAAAGCTCCAGAAATGAAGAAAGCTGACCAGGAAGGAAAACAACTGACTAGGTCTGAGATTGAACTAAATTATATTGGAATATAACCCTAAAGATTTTGTGGAAAATTATAGTCATCATTTATTAAACATTTTATGCCAGGAATTAAGTCACTTTGGGATAATAATAATTAGCTTAATTAGTAGGTGGAAGAGTCTCAACTTAAATCAAGTCTAACATCAATGCCCATGCTGAAAACTTAACCATTACAGTACAGTGCTAGCTTTACAGCTAGCAATTATAGGAGCTGTGTACTATCACAAAAAGAAAGAATCTGTTCTACTCTTTGTGAAATAACATCAAAATTGTAAAGCACTTCATCTTTCCAATTACATATCCTTAGGTGTCCAGGATAAACTCTCTGAGCATTCTCTCTATCCTAGCAATAAAGTCTCGCCTAACTTCCAAAACCTGCTCTTTCCAGTAATTTGCTGTTATAGAGTATTACACTAAGGCAGTAATGTGAAGCCAAATGTCCTCCCCCATTATACTTTGACTACCTAACAAACAAATGACTAAGAGATGTGTAGAATCCTAAAAGAGGAAGGGCATGACAACATAGGATGTCACTCTCATTTCTCTCCAGCCTCAATCATCTATACCATCCTCCAAACAGAATCAGAAAATCAGCATTCTCTCAGCAATACAAACCCTATAAGCATATGTCCTACAACACCTTTCCTTCCAGCTTAACTATGAAGTCAATTCTCAAATACTCACTGAGACTGACACAATTTTCTTCCTTAGGAAAGGTACACACTGGGTTGGAGATTGGGATAGTAACAGAAAACAGGGCCCTACATTTTCAATTAATATTGAGAAACAGCCTACAGTAGTAAAAATTTGATTTTATTAAGGCTTTAGAATAAATGATAGTATTATAAGTAATTAAATACTAAGAAGGCTTAAGTATTTATTAGAGTTATTATAAATTTTTGAAAATTTTAATATCCCTAATTCAACTAGAAACACTAGATTAAAATTTAAAGGTTTAAAGTTCTTCCTTGTTTACCTGGAAGGAATTTGTATTTTATAGCAACTCTGTGTCAATGTATTTAAAGAGTGTTGATGCATTCTCAAGACCTTAAAATAAAATCACTGTTTCAAATATACAATACACATTTCTCCCCAAATATATGCGAAACGCATTCTTAAAATCCCTCTTGTTAGTGTTGGTAAAGTGAAGGTGGAAAGCTGTGTGTCACCAAGTGGAGGGAAAGAGAAGAAAAGTGCACATTACATTTTATATGAAAAAGAGTACAGGGCGGTGCCTGTGGCTCAAAGGAGTAGGGTGCCAGCCCCATATGCCGAAGGTGGCAGGTTCAAACACAGCCCTGGCAAAAAAAAGAAAAGAAAAGAGAAAGAGTACACATAAATTAAAAATGACTCCTCTTTATTGTGTCAGTGACAGAGCTTATTGCTGGCATTAGGTTAACACAGTCTCCAGAATTCTTACCTGGAAACCTCCCACCACTGATGTTCTACTTTAAGAAAGTTAGGTAAAGAACAAAATCTAAAATTTACCTGAATTTATTATTTATTAAAATAACAAAACCCTGTGTACTTTTTAGTAATTCATGCATCCCTCTTTTCCTTTAATAACAATTATGTCATAAAACAATTAACTGTAAAAAAAGTTGTTAAATTGTTTAAATCTCAAAATGTTGAAATAGACAACCTTAAACTAATATTCATTTTTATAAAACGTTTTTCCTTATAAAAGTAATAGCCATTTATTTACTGTGGATAACTGAGTAAATTCCCATAAGAAAAAAATGACCCATAATCTAACCAGCAGCATTTTATATTAGTATATATTATACTCTAATTTTTTTCTTTTATTTTGAATGAACATTTATCATAGAAAAGTTTTATGTTAATATTAAAAAATCACATGTTTATGCTGATGTTTCATTTCTAAGAACAATGAGGAGGAAAAAAGATGAAACTTTATGCTCCAGAGTACACTATGCCAAAAGAACAAAGTTAATGTTCATATGAGTACACATTTCCATTAATTGTAATTTATGTCTATGCTCCTGTCTTATAATACACCCCCATTCTATTGACATTTAAACCTACTAAAAATCTGCACAGAATTTTTAAGTACCATAAAGTAAGAATACAAATTAAAAAGTAGACACATAAGTAAAACATGAAATTATAATCTAAAATAATTTAATTCTTCTCACCTCTTAAATATTTTCAGTTTTTCCAAATTAAAATGCAACCTGATTTTAAAACAAATCCTAAATAACAATAAGATAATGTGTACAATGCTTCATGGAAATAACAGAGACCTGATTTTGAACTCACCTTTGTTTTTTTAGGATATTACCAATTGCAAATTATAGCAATTTAACCATCTCAGGAAAAAAGATGTTTCCCTTTCCTTATCTGGGCAACATAAAATGGAGGAAAAAATGAGAATGTGGGTATGAAAATCTACTAGGATAAAGATAGTTCATATGCTTGTGTTTTTAATTTAAAGGTTGTCAATCTGCAGATTCAAAAGTGACAGTCAAATTAGTCAAGAAAACAAATCTAAGCTCCAAAGATGAACATCTTTAGCCTCTAAGAAAGGTGACCTTTTTCAGTTTGATCTCACTTGTTATTTTATAACATCAGTCTGTGGGTTTTTTCCATTATACAGTATACACAAATGAAAGCATGCGGCTGTGATAAGGTCTAATAAGCTTGTGCTATAACAAAAAGAAGTTTTTGCTACAACTGTGGAGAAAAATGAAATGCCTAAATAGGCTGTAAAATATAAGCAAGAAAAACAATTGAGAGAGGTTAGTGCTAAGATGAATTTATTCACTATTAACTAAATTCCAATAACCTGAGTACATTCACCCTGAATAATAAATATTTTTAAATACTAAAAACCCAGGAACTCACTGACCATCATAGCGGACCATGAGCAAAGTGACCGATACAAAAGTGTATATACAATTGCGAGAAATAATCAGCTAAATGTTAAAGCTCTATTTTTTTTCAAGATTGTATGCCTCAATTAAAATCAGTGAATGTATATTTAAATGTTAAAAAAAAAAAAAAACAGGAACTCACACGACCATAAAAATGGATGAGAAAAAGCTATTGTTTCTCTTCTTCCAACATGTAGCAAGTATCTCCAGGGGTGGAGAAAGTTTAGGTACAAGGAAATTTGTAACTTAGGGGGATTAATTTTTGTCATACAGTAAAAAACTGTAACATACCCACATTTGACAAAAATGTATAGTTTAATTTAAAAAATCAGAATGTAAAAGGAATGGATCCTTTTATTTTGAGTCCAAGTAATGAAAATTAACATAAACTTAGAAGTAGGGCAAATTGGCTTCTTTATAGTCAGTTAGGAAAAGTATTCAGAAGGGATACTAAAGCCTAAATAAATGCTTCATATTTCAGAAGTATTCCTAAAACTACATTAACTGAAATGAACTCAAAATGTATAAGGCCATTTCCTACAGGGTCATGTTCAAGTATTAGCCTATATAGTTAAGTCAAAATGAAGTCAAGTGAGGAAAATAGTCATCCTTATTTCAAAATAAATCAAACTACTTTTTTCTAAAATATTTTTATCAGTGGCCAAAGCTGAGACCTATAGTTTCATTTACTTCCTACAACTTTATCAAAGAGAAAGAAAATAGTCAAATAAAGGAAAACACGGTAATAGGAAATAAAAACTATGTTAATTATCCCCATTTTCACTTTTTTACAACTTCACAGGCAAGATCAGAAATAGTTCAATCCTATAACCAAAGGGATATTCTGGGTATGAGAAAATTCATCACAAAAACTTTAATTTCCATTAATCTAATGAAAGGCCATCTACTAGAAGGTGTGAAGTATAGAAAAGCATGCAATATGAAGATTGGAATATGATCACTGCTCTTGAGAAAACTCTCATACTAAGGGCTTAACTATATAAGCAGATAGATATATGCTAGTTTTATAAGTCTGTTCAATGGAAATAATCTGAAATGCAAAGACATATTAAAAAATGTTCACAGCATTGGTTTTTATAAACATCATAAAACTGAAAGCAGACTATGCTAGAATAATTGCTACTGAACTTGTCTTTTAGCTATAAACAATTAGCAATCGGTACAAAATATGTGAAAAAAATTTTTTTTCAAACATTGGAAAATGGTAGCAGAAGACTGTAGTCTCAAAACTTACATTATATATTCTCCTAAAGGCCCTAATTAGTACAATAAGATTATGGGGAAAGGAGTATGTAGATTAGAAAGGAATAAGTAAATCTATCTTAATTCACACAAAAAATTATGATGTAGGTAGTTAATTCTAAAGAATGGGCTTAGCGCCTATAGCTCAGCGGTTAGGGCGCTGGCCACATGCACCGGGGCTGGTGGGTTCAAACCCAGTCCAGGCCTACTAAAAACAACAATATCAACTACAACAAAAAATTATCCAGGCTTTGTGGTGGGCACCTGTAGTCCCAGCTACTCAGTAGGCTGAGGCAAGAGAATCAAATAAGCCCAGGTGAGCTGTGATGTCATGGCACCCTACCCAGGGTGACATAGTGCGACTCTGCCTCAAAAAAAAAAAATTCTAAAGAATGCATAAAAGAGCTACTAGATATAATTAATTTAGCAAGATCACAGTGTACAGGTCGACAGAAAAAAATCAACTGTATTTCCATACACTAATAACCAACAATTGAAAATAGAAAATAAAATGCACTACCATTTATAAGACTATTCAAACACATGAATACTTAAGGATAAATTTAATAAAGTACATGTAAGATCTACACACCATAAGTATAAAATATTGCTGAGAGAATTTTAACATCTTACTAAATGGAAAGCTATGTCATGTTCATTTATCAGAATACTGAAAACTAGTTAGATATCAATTTTCCCAAACATAATCTATAGGTTAAGCACAAGCTCATTCAAAATCCTAGGAATTTTATTCGTACAAATTGACAAGCTGACTGTAAAATTTATATATAAATTCAAAGGGAGGAGGAGGAGGAAGAGACCCAAAAATTTAAAAAAGAACAAATTTGGTGAACTTCTACTACCTGAATATACTACCTGATTTCAAGGATTATCATCAACTGCAATAATGAACACTGTGGTATGTGCATAAGAATAGATACATAGATCAATGGAACAGATAAGAATACAAAATAGGGGAGGAGCCAAGATGGCGGTCTGTAGCCAGCTTTCTGCAGACACTCCTGTCCAGAAGGAGAGTTAAAGGACAGAAATTTAGTGAGAAAGCCAACGGTTTGAAGCTGAGCCAAGAGACAAGGTCGAGGAATGCACATCAACCCTGTTGGAGCGATCTGCGACCCCAAGGATACAAATAAAAGGTACAGAGCACATCACCAAGCGGACAGGAGTCCCCTCCCCCAAGAGAACAGCTCGCAGTATACTCCATACCTCCATACAAACAAGCGAGCAGAGTTCAGATGTCCTCCCACTCTACCCCATGGGAGAGACCCTCTAAAAACCTGACCTCCTTCCCCAGTGCTGCGGCACTCTCCTGCCAGGCATAAAGCTGTATAAAACTGTATATATTCTCTACCTGCTAGTTGGAACTCCCGGCACTCCCCTCCACTCTCAGCCTG
>CAUYON010015627.1:0-27987 GCA_963573935.1 Arctocebus calabarensis
TTGAGAAAAGCATTGAGATTACAAAGACTATGGAAAAATGATGAAAAATTAAACATTCCTATGGATTTCAAGCTTTCCCATGCCCAAATTGATTTTCTATTCAGACTGAAACATTCTCATTCTGTATGCCTAAATAGCTCATATGAAGTTCATATAAATATCCATACCTTCCAGGTAAGGAAATTGAGATCTAGTGAGGTTAACTCACTTGTATCTACACAGCTAGTAAATGTCAGGCAGTCAAAGCAATTTGCAGAACAAGAAGAATATAATGTTATTAAATCTATTTATATGAATAGTATATAAAAATAACAAAGGATTCTTCATCCTTGCAGTAGTTCACTTTGTGATTATAAAAATTGTGTATGTTCATTATTGAAATTTGAAAAGAAAATACATTTTTATTGTTCAAAGAGCTAAATGCTAAAACTATAATATGTGCAAAAAAAAATTAGATATGCACTTAACTAACATTCTATCTCCTCAAAGTTTTTAAAAATATTATTCCCTTCAATGGGAGTAAATAGCAACAAGTTAATAACATTTCTAAAGAACACGTGATAAAATAACCACCTTAGAGCAATGGTACCCCATAATAATCACGCTACAATGTATTTTTTAAATATCCACAGAAATCATAGTAATCATTTGAAAAATGAGTGATGTTACATATATTGAAATAAAACTCCAAACAATATATAAATAAAACAAGAATCTCATAGCATTTTAGGTAGAGAATAATAAAAGTGGGGCAGGATATATGAAGTAGACCAAACCAGTACTGAGAGGGAAATTCATTCCTTCAAATGTTCTACTTTATTATTGCTATTATTAGTATAAAGAACGTAGGAAACATTCTTTTTGAATTAATGACATTCTAGGTGTTAAAATCTAGAAAAAAGATAAGAGAATGACATTAAGGAAGAAGATAGAATTTCAAGATCTATCTTCATCACATTTCAGTGAAATATTAGTAGAATTGTTTTGATAGCAAGGGTCAAAAACTCAACTTGAAGTGGTTTAATTGAGACAGTATTTCTTTTTTTTTTTTTTTTTAACTTAAGTGAATTTTGTGGAGGCTAATGCACAACATGACTGCAGAAATTAAGTAATCATGGCCATCAGGGACCACCAGCATGTGTTCAATGAATCCCTCCCTTTCTTTTTTTCTCTCTCATTTCTCCATTTCTCGTTGGATTCACTTCTTCTTCATGTCATTGCAAAATTGCCACACAAGTTTCCTAGACTATCAGTCTTGTCATGAAAAAGGAAATAGATTTGTCATATGAGCTATAATCTGTTCAACATCATGAAAGAATTTTTCATCGCTTCACTTGAGCTATTTACCATTTCAAAAACAAGATATTTTTTTCTGCACGAGACAAAGGAATGTGTTCACAAAAATTGTGAGGAAGTCATTCTAGAAAGTCCAAAGGTTGATACAAACTGCCACCCAATTAAAAGTACATGATGAAAACTGTAAGATTATAGGAGAGTCAAGGTGCAATCCCTCACTTGAACAGAAAGAGATGTTGTATTCAAACAAAAAGTACCAAAAAATAGGAGGAAAGAAAGAAGGATATAAAGATTTAAAAATAGGGCCAGGTGCAGTGGTTCATACCTGTAATCCTAGCACTCTGGGAGGCCAAGGGAGGTAGATTGCCTGAGCTCATAGGTTCAAGACCAGCCTAAGCAAGAGAGAGAGACCCCTGTCACTAAAAGTATCTAAGCATTGTGGCAAGCACCTGTAGTCCCAGCTACTTGGGAGGCTGAGGCAAGAGAATTGTGTGAGCCCAAGAGTTTGAGGTTTCTGAGAGCTGAGTTTCACAACACTCTTCCTAGGGTGATAAAGTGAGATTCTGTCTCAAAAAATAAATAAATATTAAAAAATAAATACATATATGAAAATAAAAACCTTGAATTTAATAAATAATGCAATAAGTAACATTTGTAAAAACCAGTAAATGTAATAAGAAAGAAAATGTACCCCAAATTAGAAAAAAAATGTAAATACATATACAAATAGGGAAAAGAGCAAAAAATGATTATTTTCCAAAAATTTAGTAACCATCAAGAAGATGGTTAACTATCAACCATCTTTGTAATGTAAAAATCAATATGTATTACTGTACACATTCAGAGTACCTCTGACTCTCATTCTTGTGTCTGGCTCTTCAGATGATAACTTGTACTCTATCCTTTTCTAGCCTCCTCTCAAACTCATTATATTAATCTAATACCTCTACTCACAATTCCTTCTAGAACCCATGCTCCATGTGCACTAGGATCTACCCTCAAGCCTAGTAAGCACCCAGTTAGCTAGTGTGTGATGTTACCTGTCTCTTTCCTCTCTGGTCTTTTGTTGGATGCTGATAGCTCTGCCAGACTTCATGGTCTTCCAGTAGGGACAGAGGCCTTTTGCTGTGCATCTTCCAGATACTTCTCTCCATCCAGGAAGAATTTTCTGCCAGAGTCCACAGTAGCTAGGAATTGGTATCCAGGAGACAAAAAACTCAATGTTTCTTGTTTTAATAGGAACGTACTTTAAGAGATCCCAAAGTGATACTGTTCATATTCCAATGTCTTACAGACTTTAGGAAATAAAACAGTACTGTTTTACTTGCAGCTGCCTTATTAAACACAGCACTCCACTCCGACATAAAGGCAGGCAGGATCTGGAGAATAAAATACATCTGAATGGCAGATACTGTCCTCTCCTCCAAAATGACTCTTATTTTTGTCAACCAAAGGAAGACATTTGTTTATTTCAATGGAAGTGATTTCATTATGGTTGGCTCTCACTTCTTTGGAGATTGTTATCCTCTCAAATGCATGCTAAGTGTAAATTTTCTGCACTGAGCTTGAATCCAGGTATCTTGATTCTTATTTTATTTCTCTAAACACTAGTAATGACCATGAGAGACTATTTTAAAGGGGAAAACAAACCAAAGACAAACAAAACTATGTGTAACTATAGAGAATCCTCAACTGGACTAGATCTGTTTTCCACCCTTCTCAATTTAAGTAAGGATTCATATTACCACTTTCAATGAGACTTTCTTTGGAGCAATGTTCCCTCACCTCTCCAAAGGAAACTATCACTTGCCATCTGAAAAACACCATCTAGAACTAATTTATTTCCTTTTTATATTTTGTTGCTCTCTAATTGGTTCATGTATGCCAATCATTTTCCTGACTTGACTCTGAATCTTGAACAAGCAAGGGTCACATCTTACATTATTATAACCCCAAGTAGTCTAATATGTAATTGAGTGTAGAGCATGGAGGCAGCAAATACTTATTTTCATGCTTGTCTAACCTACATGTGGAATCAACTTTTCTTCTTTTCTAGTGTTTGATACTGAAAGAATTTATATAAAAATCAATTTGTGTTAGAAATTTCTCAAATAATATTCCTATTTTATTAGCATGTAATTTTTGAAGCATGGTAGAAAAATATCTGCTAATGAATTCTATTTCAAACGCTCTTATTATAAGACTTTCAAATCTCATTAACTAAATGAGGCATTAAAACATAATAATAATAAAATGAAACATGAAACTGCTAGTATGACTAGGTTTGGGAAACTTTCCTTTTCTAGAAAGGGAAAAAAATATAGTTCAGAGAATAACTCAAGCATAGTAAACATACTTTGCAAGGGTACATTTCAAAACAGCTAAGAGTATATTATAAATGTTTTACCACAAAAAATAAGTGAGGTGATGGTTATGTTAATCAGTTTGACCTAAGCATTCCACATTGAATATCAAATCATGACATTGTACCCCCCAAAATGTATATAGATTTGATTTAATTTAAAAAAAGTAAAGGACTATACTTTTCTATCAGCAATGGCCTCAGCTAACTACAGCCTACCTAGCATTATAAATAAATGCAAATGTATTAAAATGTGTTGTGTCTTAACAAGAATATGTTGATATCAGCATTTTTATGATGTGCATTTTCAATAGTGATGCAGAATGAAACTAACCACATGAAGATACCATCTTCTATTTCCAGTCCTCATGTGCCAGGGCCCAAGTCTTTATTAAACTGTTCACACTGGAAATGTGAACCAATGTTTAAATGACTGTTACATTCTCAAGACATTTTTATGATACCTTTTGAAAATGTAGGGAAGAAACAAGACTTAGGCATGTACCACAGGTTTCTAAAAAGTGTTGTCCTGACCCTAGCAGTCTCTTCTCTCCCAATCACCTATTATACTCCCTGGAAGCAGAAAAAAGTAATAAAATGTAAGAAACAAAACAAACAAACAAGTAAACAAAAACCAGGTGAAATCAATTATCCATTACAGAATCATAAAATACCAAAGCTAGAAGCAAACTTCAAACCATTCTATACCTAGCTATTATAATGAAGATGCCAACAGTGTATCTGCATTTTAAGAAGAAAAAAAAATTGTTTTAAAATTGTAACACTTGAATCACTGCAGAGTTCTGAAATTATAAGAGGTACAAGTTACAAAATGTTATCAGTGTATATTGAGTATTACAACTATTTTTATAATTTTTTAGATTAATATAGGAATGCATACCATTAGGTTACATTGTTCACATTTATTAGGAAAAGTCAGAGCTGTACTTGAGTCCTTCACACAGGAGGTGTACCATGTGCCCCTACATTGTACCCATTAGGAGGGAGGTTACTGATAACCTCTTCTTTTTCCTCCTCCCCTCTCTTGACCTTGTGTTTTTCTCTTGTGTGGGCCAGTAGTTGTTCATCTACTAGTTTCAAATTATTAGTGAGTACATAGGATGCTTGTTTTTTTATTCCTGACATACTTTATGAAGGAGATACAAATCTAGGCAGGTAAATACAAAAAGATGTGATGTTTCCATCTTTATTATGGCTGAGTAGTATTCCATGATATACATATACCACAGGTTATTAATCCATTCATGGGTTGATGGTCACTTGGGTTGTTTCCACATCTTGGTGATTATGAATTGAGCTTCTATGAACATTTTAGTGCAAATGTCCTCATAGTAAGACTATATGTATTAACATTTTAATACAATTTTTCCTTTCTTAAAATGTGTATATATATATATATATTTGGCTCCCTCTATATAAGTGGGGGTAGTGAGAACCTGAAAGTGAAACTATTTTCTCCATTTTTTTTCCTTATTGCAGGTATATTATTTGGCTTCTAAGACTCCCTGACAAGCTGAATATGCAATACAACATGTAATCCAGTCCTTAACCTGACCCTTTTGCCCCCTGTTTGCTTCAAACCTGTTCTTTTAGGGACTGCATCTATTCTTCCCCCCATTAACGTCTTTCTGTTCTCCTGTTGATGCTTGCTGCTGCTCCTGCCAAGAGAGACAAAGATGGGAAGAAACCCAGGAGACTCGGCGGCTGGACTTACCCTATGGTGTCCATGACATCATCACCAAATCACCATATCTCTTTGGATCTCATTTTCTCTGCCCCACCAAAAAAAAAAAAAAAAAAAAAATGGGGAAAGAGGTTTATGGGAGAAACTGGTTATTCAAAATGTAATCCTACACCAGCAGTATTGCTGCGAGTATCTTGAAGTTTGTTAGGAATGGCAGACTCTCAGGCAGAAATTCAGACCCCACCCCAGACCTACTGGATTGGGAACTGCATTTTAGCAAAATGTTCCAGTGACTCCCAAGCACCTTTAAGTTGCAGAAGTGCTCAGGGGATTTTAAAATGTTTTTCTTCCTGTTACATAATTATGCTTTTTAGTAGGGAAATGATTTCAATGCGTGCATGAATATTTGCCACTGAGAAAAGCTACATATTGGTTATATTCAAAGATTGGGAAGTTTTTTCCGGGGCCCTTCAAGTCTTACTATCTAATCACGATCTTTCCCTCCACAGAGACAGGGCTTTGAAATAGATCTTCTTCCCACTTTAGCTCTGTTTCTGCCTGTATAATGAAGGCTTTCCACTTTCTGTAAGCTTTGTCTACATGACCTCATCCTGCTGGGAGATCCTCCTGCCAGGCCAGCAAAGGACCAATAACAGCATCTCTTCTGAGGACAGCACCCCAGGAAGGTAAGCGGCTGGGCAAAGGTTATCTGGCAAATGGTGGGTGGAAATGAAAATCCAGGGAGATGGCTTACCACCTGGCAAGGACCTAAAGCCATTAGAGCACTTTGGGCTAATGCTGCTCTCAGATGCATTATATTTCATGCACATTTCCTGCCCCACAGCCATTGTTTCCATTGTGATTACAGACTTACATTCAGCTGCTTTGGGAATGCTGATGGTTGTAAAAGAGAACACTCACCATGGTGGGTGGGAAGAGCTGGTCAAATTGCAAATCTCCTATTGTATAAGGCTGGAAATCTGTGATTTTGGCTGACTCCCCACCATCAAAAAAAAAAAGAAAGAAAGAAAAATAAAGAAAGAAAAAGCAGATTTTATATTCATGCTGTGCCTTGCAAACTTCCCTTTGGCTAATGTTGCCCTAAAAAGGTTAAGCAGGAATAAGCAGACAGGAGATACTACAGATCCAAGTGGAAGGCAAGCAAAAAAACATGTTTCTGGATTAAAAATCACAGATTACATTGGTCAAAACTCATACCTAAAACTAGAAAAATGTTGCCTTCCATGATTTGATGTGAAGCACATTTTTAAGTAGGCTCAGCCCCAATACCACCACAACTCTACCTGAAATCAGGTCGCTAGCAATTTACTCCTGTGGAACCAAAATTATTTGTAATTTAATAACTTAAAAAAAAGGATTGGTTCAGGGTCAACTTCTTTTGCTAATAGACAATACATTAATCCCCAACATAGGAGAGCAAATAAGTGGTCCATATGTTATCACATGCCCCTTCCCACTGGACCAGGGCAGCCTCATCCATCAGTGTCCCTCTCCCCACTGAGCCTACACAAAGATCCAGATGCAGAATCTTTCTCAGTATAGAAAAGCAAGTGGCATGAGCCATAGGCAAATTAGGGGCAATGCAATTAGACAATTAATTCTTGATTCTAAAAATATAGTTCTCAAAATTAAAGTTTCTGAAATTTGAGAGTAACTTCAAATTGATTTATATCTAATCTCTACAATCACTAATCCCCTGCTATACCACCCTGGCTATACTTGCCTATATCTTCTATTAACTCCATAGTTTAGTTTACAATTAGTATTGTTTTAGAAAAAGTAAAGGAAATATGGTTTTCTTTGTCCCCACATTAATGCCATGGCAAAGAGTGAATTTTTTTTCTTGTTTATATGATAAAATTTGGTTAACTTAAAATAGTTCATCCATTTAGAAAAACAGTAGTCTTTGTTTTTTTCTTTTTTAAACACAAGTTTACCTTACAACCTAGCAATTACACTCCTAGGTATCTACCCAAATAAAAATACACCTTCAAATAAAAACTTTAATTGCAATGTGCATTGTAAAATTCATAATAGCCATAAAATGAAAACAACTCAAATATCTATTGACTAGAGAACAGTTAGAAAAGTGTTCTAAAAAGTGTGGTGTGTCCTCCAGCAATAAAATGCTGTTCTCTAAGGAAAAGGAATGGACTTTTAATACCCACAACCACAAAATTGAACCTCAGAAAAATTATGCAAGTGAAAGAAGTCAGGCACAAAAACCACATATTTTACAGTCCCATTCATTTATATGAAATGTCCAGAAAAGAGAAATCTTTAAAGATAGAAAATAGATTAGTGGTTGCTTGGGCTGGGGCCAGGGATTAGCTGCAAATGGGTATAGTGAATTATACTGTAGTGATAAAAATGTTCTAAATTGTCATGGTAATAGCTACAGAATTTGATAAATTTACTAAAGTTCACATGGGTGAATTTATACTATGAAAATTATACTTCAATAGAGTTGTTAAAAAAGCATTTCAACTGACAAGAAAAATAGGAAAGCAATGTAGCATTTAAATGAGAAAGGAGAACTTAAAACGTGGAAGGAGGTGGACAAGTGTGCTGAGGGCTATCACTAACAACTGACCAAATTTATCATCTTCCTGAGGGAGTGGGTCAGGTCAATAGTACTGGCTTTATTTTAGAAAGAGGAGTATATGTGAGCCAGTACCAACCAAGAACTGAGTAGGGTGGGGTATCCTGCAACAAGGCATCTTTTATTTTGGCCTCTCAAAATGGCCAATCACCACATGCACACATTCAAACTCTCCCTCCCTCTCTCTCTGTCCTCCACACTCCTGCCTCCAATCCGTCAATTTTCTGGCTGACCTTTAGGTCAGGTTAGTTTTTGTCTTGGAGTCTCAAACCTAGAATCAAATTTGACAAGCTTGCTGGTGATGTCCACTGTGACCCACAACTATTTTCATAGCAGGAGCTGTTGAAGAGCCTGGGCACCATCAATCTAAAGGTGGATATTTGTTCGCTGTATCTCCTTGGCTGCTTTCTTGGGGTCTGATGTCCTGGGGAACCACAGCAGAAGCGGGTGGGGCAGGGTAATATCCTACCTCCACTGCTATCCATGTCAGGTCCCTACTGGTGAATAAGAAATGTCATGGTGGTGACACCCTCCTTTCAGATGGCCCAGTTTGCCACAGTTGAAACATGTCTGGTCAGACTTCACAACATTACCAGAGGACAGGCATCTCTCTGCCTTGTCTCCTATTGGGCCACAGGGATTGGCTGTAATAACAGGTCCTAATAATTTAACCTTTGGTGTTCTTCACTTGCTTTCCCCAGGTCATGGTTGTTGAACACTGAGCAACTTCAAAGTAACTTCGTTTGAGTCACTTTGGGGTCCCAGTACCTCATGCTGGAATTTCCTGTGATCTGATGTGGAATGTGGGTAATAATATAAAGGTCCTTTGGGGATCTTTATTCTAGGGCTTCTATGCCAAGAAAAATGTTGAAGTTTTTGTTCCAGGCACCAGAAAAGAGATTGGTGGTCAGGATTCTCAATTTCTTGAACCTGGTTGACCTGAGCTAGAAAGTTCATCAGAGGCATGGTGTGAATTGAAGGCAAAATGAATGGAAACAGAAAATAAAACTGGAGCAGCGCAGCCAGTGTGAATAGAGAGCAAAAGTAACCTGCACAAGTTTTAGTGTAACAAAGAGAAATTTTATCTAAGAACAAAGGGAAAGTTTAGAGCACTTCCAAAGAGTGAGTCTCTCTCATGATGGAGGAAATGCAAGAGATAGAGAGATTGGGATTTGGGGGTTTAATCTAGAACCCATGGGTTTTGAGGGTCTTAGGAGGAGAACAGCATGGGTGCTGCCAGCTATATGTTGAGTGGATAGGATAGGTTAAAAGCCACTGGATGGCTTGGATGAGGAATTCTAGTCTCTTGGTCTATTTCAGTGGATGACAAAAAAGTATAGACGTTAAAGTTGTATTTAGGATTTTAACATAAATATGGTATAAATTGATCAGATATGAGGGAAACATCTACAACTGATTAGTTATACAATTAGCTGAAATAGGAAAACATGCCTGTGGGGTAGGAGGAATATGTGATGAATGTGCAAATTGAGGAGCATGTTACAGAAAAATATTATGACCTTGAATTTTCACAGATTGATTTTGAGATAACCATTCATGTAGAGATTCCTGGGACTTAGTTTGGAGAAATATACCAGAGATCCAAGGAGCATTAATGGACTAGAAATTTAAATTTAAGAATTAACAATATGTATTAAGATAGAAGAAGATATTTGGAGGCATAACCAGAGAATATATGAAAGAATAAGGAGAGAGTACATTGTGAAAAGAGATGTTATGACTGAAATTTGTGCCAGTATCAGAAGAGAATTAAGATTTGGCTAAAGAAGTAGGAGAAATATAAAAGGATATGGTGGTACAGAGACAAAAGACAGAGTGTATGGCTGAAGATGCCTTAATTGTTACATATTGCTGATAGTTAATATAGCAAAAAGGTTAAAAAATGGGCATTGCATTTAATACTAATTGGATTATTGGAGAAACTAAAACTTTTTGCCAGAATTTTGGTGGAATACAGATTGATTAGGTTGGAGAACTACATGATGAGTATGCAAACTGAGAAGCAGGGATGAACAATTCTAGGAAGATTAACCATGAATTCAGAAATGATGGTGTGGCTGGAGGAAAAGTATGGCAGCACTTTTTAATATGAGAATTATATGTATTATTTTTTAAAAGTATTGGGACAGATCTAGGAGACAGGGAGAAAAATGAAGAAAAGTAGGTATAAATAATAGTGTGAGGTAAGATGAGATAACCCTATAATGTAGGTAGAAATACCTGTTTTAAATAGGAGAGTCAATGATGTAGATAAAAAATGGTTGCCTCCTTTTATACATACATAAGTGAGAGTGGATAAGGTTTGGAAATATGGTTTTCAAAAAATTATTAGAGTTTCTATCTGAATACAATCTTCTTTCTTTGTGAAGGAGAGAAGTAAGGGTTAAACTAGACACTGGGTAAGAAAGAAAAGAATTGGCAAAAGATCACAATGAGTTTGTGCGACCTTATGATGTTAACGATGTTAGTGATCATGATTTCTTGGCAGCACAAATCTATCTCATCGTGGGGATGTTTTTTGGCATCACCAAACAGCTTTAGTACATATTAGAGTAGGAAGTTAGGGTTTTACAATTAGATTCTAATTTGAGAGCATTTGGATTCAGAACTGTAAGTTCTGGAAAGTAATGATTATTCCTCAAGAGCCTCAGCCTCAGCCTCAGGTTGAGATTAACTTCATTTTTTTTTTTTTTTTGAGTCATGAGAATTTGTGGGTGCCAATGCTGAAGATATGCTCTGCATCTCCTGGTTCTCTACTGCTGTGTTCCACTCATATTCTTCCAGGCTGAATCTTTTCTGATCCATGTGTCCTATCCACACTGACCTCTTCTGTGGTCCTGTTTTTTGCAAAGGACAGGTTATATATGTTAGTCTATTATAAACTAAGGCTCGAAACCCAACAGTGACTTTTTTATGTCACCAGGGTTTGAATGGGAGTCCTCATCACCTTTTTAGAAAGGAGTCTTCAGATACCAGTTTCGGAACTTCCCTGTGTGACAAAGGCCCTATCAGAGACTCTCGAATCACCACAACAGCACTGCCTATGGCACCTACCTGCCAAGCTACCTGTGAGTCATTCTGTTGGTTTCCCATAAAATAATATGAAAAAATACTCTAAAACATTTGGAATGGGTAGCTGTTTTTGCAATATTGCAAAACAATATTCACTATACAAAGATAAGAAATAGTACTTCAGTCACAGATAGCTATGCTGTGCTTTATTGCCCACTTCTTGTGTCAAAATCTCTTCAAACTGCTACTTTGCATACACTGGTGAAGAGCAAAAGAAGTGACAGAACAATGTATCTAAAAATGGAAACTGACGTTACATTTCACTACTCCCAACTTTTCTCCTAGTGCAGGTATCAAGTACCCCCAACAGAAAATCTTGCTATTGCTACTGTAATACTTCCCTTATTTGTTAAGACTGTAAGGAGAAATTTAAGACTTTGAAATTAGCAAAAAAGATTATTGGACAATGTTTCAATGGAATGATGAAGGCTTTGTGTATTGACTGATTTTAAAGAGATGAGGGCCTTTGTTTTTGTCAAGGCTATATTTTACAATTATGTAGAGAAAAAAAGGTAACTTACAGAAAACTGAGAGACAGGCAAATGAATTTGCCTGGGCAGTTCTATGAAGGAAATCAGTATATGACTGATTAGGTTAAGAGACACTGGGTAACCAAAAAGAAAAGCCGAAGTCTGTCAAAATCATCATGATCTGTATATCTAGTCTTCAACCTATTCCTTGTTATACTTCTAGTAACTCTAAACTGCATCCAAATAATTTCTGACTGATGATCACATTATCAAATGTATATTTTTGCTTGTAATATCATATTCATTTTATCTGTAATGCCTTTTCTTCAGTCATTTCTCCAGTTATTTTTATATCTAAATCCATCCATTTTTTAAAACATTTACTCTAAGTTCCAATTCCTCAATGAAAACATCATCATGTGAAATGCTTTCCTAAAAATCTCTGTTTACTTCATATTATAAATACTTGCTTATATGTACTATCTTTTCTGTTTGGGTGTAAACTCCTGGTGCATAGGAATTAAGTCTTACCCAACTCTGTCTCCTCCTACAGAGTTTGTTAACTGAATTTTATCATAAAAACAAGCAAAAAGTGGAGCCAATTGCACAGTAGACATGCAAAAAATGATTGACAGATATAGGAATATTGCCGTAAGCAAACGCATGTTATTCTAGCCAGCAGGAAATTGACTACTGCTTTTGCCTTGTACCTGCAAGGAGATTATGTTCGTGCTTAATCCATTTCTGTCCTCCCTTTTAGTGCAAGACATTATGTCCAGTAATTAAGCAGTTAGACACAATGAATGAGATGTTTTTTCCTGTGCCATTCAGAAGCAATTGCCAACAATGGGAATTAGCATTTTCGTTCCACTGGAGCCCTCAGCAGCTGTGAGGAGTGACTCACTGAATGGCATGTGATACTGATGACATTATCAGCTGATAAAAGGGTCACGATTAGATAAAACCCTTTGCTAATGTGTGTGTTGCAACTCCAGCCCAGCTGAGCAGTCTCTCCTTTCCCACTGAGCTAACGTGGATCTTGGAATAATGGGAGACAGAGACTTCTGCCACCTCTATCATTCCAGCAAGTTTCTGCTCTATAATAGGTGGCAGCAATTCGTTGTAATTAAACAAGACCTGATACATTATTTCCTAATGAACTCAAGTGAAGTCATCTCCCACTTCTTCCCAGTGCCTCGAATTAGGCAATAAGGACTATATCACAAGCAATAAAGATGACTTTTCTGGGCTAGTGATGAGGGATGAGACAGTACACAGGGAAGTTCTCATGGCCCAGAGTGAGAGGCAAGTAGGTGGCAGTTTTGAAGAGAACATCCTCCATTCCTCTCACCATCTGCTCCCAAATTACCTAGGTGGCAAGCGCTGACAAGGAACAAATTAAACTGAAGCTAGAACAAGAAACTTGAAACCTTCAGTCACCAACCCAGCAAATTTAAATTACAGCTGTGTGTACATGGGTCTTCTGTACAATTATTCTTATACTTGCTCTATTTCCAAAATTTTTATATTCATCTTATTGGAACCTCAGGAAACTCAAGGGAATTGAAATAGGTGGATTTATCCTTCCTGTTTTATGTATGAAGAGATCAGAGCCCCAGGTTTTGAAGGAGCTTACACCTTGTAGGAAGGTTATAGACCTTACAGTTGTTCACAACTAAATCCTTCCACAGAGTCCACTTCAAAGCTCTAAAGTTTTTATTTTACTTATTTTCCTGCAACATTGACCAGCCCAAATGCTCTCTTCTCTTCCTCTGTGAGCACTTCAGTGAGAAATAAAATGTTGTTACCTTTCTCTAATTTCCTTAGGTTCATTCAAGGCAGGGGTAGCAAAGCAGATCTTGAGCCCTCCATCTGTTTTGGTAATGTAGGGTGTGTTTGGTGATAAACACCACTATTCTTCTGATGCTGGGCTCTAGGGGAGCTATTTTATGACTGTAGATTATGAGTAACAGAGAAAAATCAAGAAATAATTCTCATGAGTAGACATGCAAATAAATTCAGTCCTGTGGAGAAATAAATTTCCCTCTCCCCTGTGGAAAAGCTAGATTTCCTTCAATTGCAGATTCATTTCAATAATCTTGACCCCTAAATATGTCTATTCTTTGACTTGTCCTCTGAATTACCTGTCCTATCTGCCTGATTTCTTCATATGAATTAAATAAAATCTTGAATCCATGTTCATTTTTTATCTGAGTCATTACCCATTAGAAAATTTACCATTTAAAGTAAAGAAGGTTTTATTGGTTTAGGTATCATCCAGTGCTTGGTTCACACTGCAGCAGCAGAGTTGAATAGCTTTAGCATGAAGAGTTGTGATAAAAGTCATAGGACTCACAAAGCAAATGTTCTTTACTCTCTGACCCTTTGCAGAAAAGGTTTTCAGACCTTCCTCTAAAACATGCATCTAGCCAAGCCTTGTGTATCTGAAGGAGTCCCTTTTAAGCTTTTTCCTGCATGCCTGGGCATCATGATGATGGCATAGATAAGGACAAGTATAATAAGCCCTCAAATTTCCTTAAATTGATAAGAAAGCTATTTTGGTGTGTAAGATGTGTTTTTGGACTGAATGCTGAGAGACTTTCTATGATTAACTATGGAACATTTAGCAAATTTTCCTATTTCTTAGCTTCAGATTTTTTATAGGTATATGGCATGTATAATTTTTTATTCGTTGTAATATTCATTTTATGTTTACCCATTAGAAAGTACCAAGACTGATTTTTTTCTAGTTAAACATTTTTTGGAAGAAAATCAGAATAAATCAGATCAGATTATTTTGTCCTGAAACAGATGGAACCTATGTTTAGCGACTTTTATAAAAGGAACACATTGGGTTAGAAAATCATATACAGGCATACCTTGGAGGTATTCCAGGCTTAGTTCAAGACTACTGAAATAAAGTGAATACTGGATATCACAACAAAGCAAATTACACACATTTTTGGATTCCCAGTATATATAAAATTTATGTTTATTTTATATTTGCAGTCCATTAAGTGTACAATAAATTATGTCTAAAATAAAATTAACCCACCTGAAAAAATATTTTCTTGCTAGAAAATACTAAACAGTATCTAAGGCTTCAGTGCATCATTTTTTGTTAGTGAAGGGTTTTGCCTTGATGTTGTTAGCTGCTAACCAATGAGGGGCATAGTTGCCGAAGGGTAGGGTAGCTGCGGCAATTCTTAAAATAAGTCTGTAGTGAAATTTGCTACATTTATTAGATTTTCCTTTCAAATTTTTTTTCTCTGTAGCACATAATGCTGCTTGATAGTATTTAGCCCACAGTAGAACTTTCAAAATTAGAGGCAATTCTCTCAAGCATTGCTGATGCTTTATCATCTAAGTTTATGTAATATCCCAAACCGTTCCTTGTCACTTCAACAATATTCACAGCATCTTCACTAGGCGTATATTCCATCTCAAGAAACCACTTCCATAAGAAGTAATTCCACATTCATTCATGAGAATCATGAGATTGTCTCAGTTCAGTCACATCTTTAGGCTCAACTTCTTAATATTTGCTTTGGTATTTCTCCAATGTGTGTGGTTACTTCCTCCACTGAGGTGTTGAGCTCCCCAAAATTATTCATGAGAGCTGGAATCAATGTCTCTCAAACTCCAGTGGATGTTAATATTTTGATCTCCTACTAAGAATCAAGAATGATATTAATGGAATCTAAATGGTGAATCTTTTCCAGAAGGCATTCAGTTTAGTTTACCTAGATCTTCCATAGAAATTACTATTTATGGTACCTATAGCCATACAAAATATATTTCTTAAGAAGTAAGACTTGAAAGTTAAACTTATGCCTTGACACCCACAGAATAGAAGAAAATATTCACATGTTATGCCTCTGGTTAAGGACTGATAAGCAGAATTTACAAAGAACTTGAGCAAATTAACAAGAAAGGATCAAACAACCCCATTAAAAAGTGAGCAAAATACATTAATGGAAACTTTTCAGTGAAGACATACTAATAACCAACAAACTTATGAAAAAATGCTTGATGTATCTAATCATTAGGGAAATGCAAATAAAAACCACAATGAGATGTTACCTAACTTCATGAGAATGGCTCATATTAAAAAGTCCCAAAAAACAGATGCTGGTGTGTATAGGAAGAGATAGGAACTCTATGGAAAGTTGTATGGAGATACCTCACAGAACTAAAACTAGACTTTAACATTTGATCTTGCATTCCCACTGTTAGGCATATACACAAGGGAGAAAAGGTCATTTTATAAAAATGACAACTGTTCTTGTATGTTTATAGCAACACAATTGACAATGGCAAAGACATAGAAATAACCTCAGTGCCCAGATCCATGAAAGGATTAATAAAATGTGGCATAAGCATATCAAAGAATACTATTCAGCCACAAAATGGCGATCTAGTATCTTTTATGTCAGTACTGAAACACTATAAGAATGAAGAAACAAAAAAGTATACTGAATACCAAATACCAAATTGGAAATAATCAATTAACAGTGGCCACATGAAAGTAACTCTCAGTGAAAATTAACCTGGGGGAGAGGAGAGGAGGGGATGGGTAGATTCACACCTCCTGGGTACAGTGTACACCATCTAGGTGAAGGGTACATTTATAACTTTGATTCAAACAGTAGAAAAACAAAGTATGTAAACAGAACATGTATAGACCCTAATATTATGAAATTAAAAATAAATGCATAGTTACAATTATATACATATTCAGGAAAGAAAAAAATTATACCTTGACTGTGGAGATACAGAATGGATGTTGGGTTAACAAGCTTACATTCATACATTTGTACATCTCATCAGAGCTCTTGGGTGACCAAGTATAGTGTCAGGGACCAATAATATTTTCAAAAGAATCTTTTAAATCTTTTTTTACTTAGTGGTAGGTCTCAACAGTGGCCTTAGAATATTTAATAAACCCTGTTGCAAACAAATATGCAGTTGTACAATTTTTTTGTTTCAGTTTGTAGCACATAGACAGAATAGATTTAGCATAATTCTTAAGAGCCCCAGGATCTTCAGAACAGTAAACAACTGAAAGTTGCCAGCTCCACTGGCCCTTAGCAAGAGATTGGTCCTTTGACACTTTGAAGCCGGGTATTAACTTCTCTCTAGTTACAAAAGTCCTTAATGGCACCTTCTTCCAGTTGAAGAATGTTTAATATACACTGCAAACTGGTTCTTTGGTGAAGCCACCCTCATCAATTATCTTAGCTAGATGTTCTGGATATGTTCTGGCTTGTTGCAGCTTCTGCATTAGCACTTGAGCTTTTATATTGCAGAGATGGCTTTTTCTTTCAAAAACTCATGTTTAGTCTCTGCTAGCTTCAACTTTTTCTTCCTCACCTTCCCTGCCTCTCTTAGAATTCATAGTTAATTGAATTGAAGAAAGTTAAGGCCCTGTTGTGGATGAGATTTTGACTTAAGGAAATTGTGTGGCTGGTTTGATCTTCTACCCAAACCATTGAAACTTTCTCCATATCAGAAACAAGGCTGTTTTGCTTTCTTATTATTCATGTGTACACTGGAGTAGCACATTTAATTTCCTTCAAGAAATTCTCTATGCATTTACAACATAGCTAACTACTTGGTACAAGAGTCCTAGCTTTCAGCCCATCTCAACTTTCAACTTGCCTTCCTCACTGAACTTAATCGTTTCTAACTTTTGATTTAAAGTTAGACACATATGACTCTTCCTTTTATTTGAATACTTGGAGATCATTGTAACATTCTTTTTTTTTTAAATACATGTATTTTATTATTCTTCATTACCTTATTTCCTCCACACCCCCCAGTGGTAAGACAGAATTTATTTACAGAAATTGGCCTAATTTCAATATTATTGTGTCTCAGGAAATAGAGAGTGGGACAGAGATGAGGAAATGATCAGTTTTAGGATCAGTTAGAAGACACGCACAACATATATCAATTAAACTAGTTGTTTTATAGGGGTATGGATCTTGGGTCCCCAGAGCAATTACAACAGTAACATTAAAAATCAATGATCACAGATCACCATAGCAGATATAATAATAATGAAAATGTTTGAAATACAGTATATAAATGTAAGTACCAACATATTAGATGCAATGTAAATAAATGAGTGAACAAAATCACATATCAGGTATGTGCTAAAGAGAACTAGAAATCAGGGAAAAGAGATGGAGAGTGTTAGCTTATGGGCAGGAAGTTACAATTTAAGATTATAAAGAAGACAAAATTTAAGAAGGAACATCAGAGTGTTGTGGGAGAGAACAATGTGCTTTTTGTGAGCAATGAGTTACAGGCAGAGGAAATAGCCAAATGGCAAAGCTGTGAAGGTAGAATATCACCACAGTATTCTGGGAACAGGATAATACCAGTGTGTGAGGGAGAGAGGGAAGAGAGTGGAAAGGAGGTGGGAGAAAAAGAAAGTAACATGATGGAAGCCCAGATTGCTAGGTCTCCTGAAGGAATTTTGAGGCCCTGTTTTTGTATTTTTTTTTCCCTTAGTAAGCCTTTTGAAGAAATTAGGATAATCTGACTTTTGTTGATCTCTCTTGATGCTACATTCATTAGTGACTGCAGGAGAGCAGTGACAGGATTGGAGAGACCCATAATTGATTCACAAAAGTGATTTACTCAAACATGTGCCTTCTACTCAGTAAAGGTAGAGGACAGAAATGGGTAAAAAGTGTTCCATAGATCATTTTGTATGATCTGTAAGCTAAGAATGGCTAAGGTTCATTAAGGAAGAAAAAGAAAGGAGGAAAAGGAGGAGGAGGCTGGAGCTACTTATGGCCCACAAAGGCTGTAATATTTAAAAACTTGAAAATGTTTGCCAAATCCTGAAGTAGAGCATCAGATCAGAAGTAGGTCCTCCACACCAGTGGAAGGAAAAATGCATGCAGTGATGAGTGTTGGGAAACATCTGTGGGTTTAACCTCAATCTTCACAACTAATGCCTTTCATTTCTACTGAGGTATTGAAAATGTAGTCTGATTTTCAAAACAGTTAGGCAAACGTCACTTTCTCCTTGTGACCAATGTCCTAAATACAGTTGATACAGCCACAAAGAAAAAGCTAACACAAAGCATTTGTATAGCTTTGATTGAGACTTTACCAAGCAGTCTCATTTTAATGACCTAAATTAATATTCAAATCAACTTGATGTGAAGGACATTTTTTCTCCATTATAGACTATCCTGTGCTAAATCCTTAGAGATTGCTCAAGAAAAGGTGAAGCCTTCACAGTTACATCTGTTGGTACTAAAGCTGGTGCTCTTTGGGAAGCTTAAGCACAAGAATCAACTGGGAATTTCAGTTCAAGGTGACAGAAAACATATTGACTTTCTGTTCCATTTGAAAGCATATTTAAGTAAAAGTGTAGAAATATCAAAATTTGTAGACCAAAAAAAAACCCCCCAAACCAAGAAATTGTGGAAATCATCACAAGAGAAAAGATTTAATACATTTCTGGAGAACACAAAGTGGACTGGAGAGGAAATGGAGCAACCAAGGAGAGTCCACACTGCACAAACCTGTCTGTTTTTGCTGAGCCCAGGTTTTAGTAAAGGGAGAAGAGATTGGGACAGAAAACATGGAGATGGAATTTATGTTAGAGTGAAATGTTTGTTTAATGAACTCTATGGATCAGTTGAGTCTAGTCTACTGAGTACATCCCTACACTAACTCTGCAGGACTGAGAACAGATTACTGGTGATCAAGATGAGATGAAAGACAGCAAGTACCAGTTTCAACCCCAGGTCACCAGCTCTGTGTGATCATCACTACTGCAATTGCCTCCAATTCCGGCCATCCCCGTGTTCATTTGATGTGACTGGAGATCAGTGTTTTAAAATTTGTCAAATTAAAAGTAATATCACCTGACAAGTATAATTTACTATTATTATTAACATATTTGTGTTAAATTCATTTTTTTCTAGGTAATATTTTATCTTGACAAATTACATCTCAATATCCAACAACCACTTCCAACCTGTTATTTTTCTTTATAAGGACTAATTAAAGAATATTCTATATCTTAAAAAAGCATCTTGTCCACCTATTACCATGTAACAAGATAAATGTAGATTAGATGTTTCTAGGGGTATTCTTGTCTGGGGTATTCCTCTTTATTGTCCTGAAGTCCCAATATTAATTATATTTTTAATGAGTTTTTATTTCCTGAAGTCCCAATATTAATTATATTTTTAATGAGTTTTGTGGGATTAAAAAGAGGAAATTACATGACTGAATTTATTGTTTTCAGATAAATATGACATGTGATCATCTTCCAAAATTTGTCTTTTTGTTTTCATTCAAAGAAAATAAAAAGATCCTTCTTTATTGGCTCATCTCAGTTGCTATCAAGAAATTAAGGCTAAATGTTCTGATTGTACATCATTTCTGATCCAGGAGAGGTTAAACAGGTCTTGTACTAGCTGACCTTTTTTTCAGTCAGTATTGGGGTCTGAGGAAAGCATTTTGTGTCCTAGCAATCTCAGTTTTGTTGGAAATGTAAGTTCCAATTTGCTCTGACATGTTATGAAATGATTCTTATGAGCAAAGTGTTAAAACTCATTTTGTAATATTTATGCCTGATGTTATTTTAAGTGGATATTTTTAAAACTAAAAAAAGTATAATATATTTATTGTTTTCTGATTTTTGATTCTTAAAATTTTTCATGTCATATGTGTGAAGTAAAACATTAGGCCTAATGAAGGAGAAAAATACTCCAATGAAATAAGACATTGAAACAATATTAAAACTAGATCAAAACATATGTAAGACTTTCTAAATCTTTCTGGACAAGAATAAATTTACCTTTACCCTGACACCCAAAAGTATGTCTTCCCCTTGTGTGTAAAAATATCTAGAGTCACATTTAAGTGATAATAATGTATAGTGAAGAGAGGAACCTGCTGACTTGCTCACAATGACCAAATTTCATTGCTCCTGATTTAATCCAATGTATTGTTCCACTGATAACTTGGAAATGAATGTATTTGCTTTCTAGACAAATTCCAGGAAAGCAAGAGAAACTGTTCTCTTTTTCATATGGAATAATCCATGGGTGAATCTCTTTCATGATGGTCCACAATCTTTATATATATGGGTGCTTCAAAACAGACTAAATGTAAAATCTGGACTGCCAGGCTCCATTTGAGGAAGAATGTGGGAAGATGCTGTGATGACAGTTGGTGCACCTGCTCTGCATCTTCTGAGGAGAAAATCCCAGTGGGGACCATGGGCAACTTGAGTTGAAGTAAAGAGCTCCCGGGATGCGTGTGCTTAGTATAGCTCTGCAACTGTGCCAGGTACCCTAAGAGGTAATACAGTGACAAAGAAGCAGAGCTCTGGAATTGTACAACCTGGGTTCAAAGCCTGGCTGGGCCACTCCCATCTGTATGACCTGAGGGACACACTAAGGTTTAACTGTAATTTTACAGGATTTGTAAAAAACAATTGCAGAGAACCTGCCTGCCAAGTTACAGGGTGCAGCATCCACTTGGATTGGTGACCCTTATGGCCATGGTGGCCCAGAGGCACTGGCGGATCCCAGAAGATCCTGGCAGGATTGGGTTGCCTCTTCCCTGGGCCTGAAGCAGGCTCTTCTCAGTGTCTAGAGAAGGTGGATCCAAGTACAGGTTCTTTCCTGCTTCTTTTTGGAAATGTACTGCATGCAACTTGCCCTCAGTGAAGAATCTTCACTGACCAGACCAGCAAGCCTGGTCTTTCAGGCCTACACCAGCCTGGCAGGGCCATCATCTCTGCCTTCCCTCCAGCCATTGATTCTGCCTGGCCAACCCTCGACCAACCAGTGGCTTCCATGCCTTCCCACCATATCCCCAAGCTGTGCAACCCTAAGCAGGATCACCTGTCTTTATGGCGAAGGGACCTTTCACATCACCCCTAGGAGGAAGGTTCCTCTTCCACAGGCTGTGTGCTTCATTCTGAGAATCCTTCCCAGTGGGCCATGGGGTGAGGCTCCCAAAAGGAAGGAGCTTGTGCTTTCTCCTGCAACTTCCATTATGACTGGACACTCCAGGGTCATAAGAATCCCTTTTCTCTGATGTCACAATGTCACTCTTCTGCCTTCCTACCTGGACAGGAGGTCAGGGGTTATAGAGAAGATGATACCCAACCCTCTCCTCATACCTTGACAGGAGACGGAAGTGAGGGCCCTGGTAGTGATGATGATGATGAAGGAAGAGGAGAAAGAGAAGGTTCTAGAGACTAGAGGTCCTGGAGACTGACCACACAGGAGGACAGAAAAAGAGATACTTAATGGGGAAGCACCATCACAACCAAGACCCCAAGAGACCAGCAAGACCTCACTTCCTGGGAGTGAGGTCCTGGGCTTTTCCTGGAGGGACATCTCTACCTCAGCCACTTGGACAACACTTGGACTGAGGAGACTCTTTTTACTCCATTGCCCTCCTGCTCTTACATACACACAATTATCATTGGCTCAGAGCCCTGCTGGAGGTGTCCCATCTCTTGGGAAGTGTGACCCAGACCCATCAGTTCTCCCTATCCCAGCTCCAGTTTGCTCCCTTCTACTGGAGAAGTTAGCCATGGAAGTCATGCATGGAGAACTATCTGCTCACCTCTCCAGTTACAGAGAAGGTTGTAGGCCCTGAGACTTATGTGGGATGGGGTGAAACATTCATAAGACTGATGAATAAAAGAGAACACCACTCCTGTAGGACCTGTGCTAATACATGGAGTAAATACAGGTTCATCCACTGCTGGGACAAAAGCCTAACTGTAAGAACTGTGTCCCAAGACCATGGAAGAACTCACAGCCCAAGTGACATGATTCTGTCTCACAATGCTTTAGTGCTCCCCATCTAAGGTCCTCCTTGGTCTTGAGTATTGCACATGGGAGCTGGGAAAGTAGAATTGTTGAGATTACAGCCAAGGGCCAAGGAGCCCTAACTTTAGGGAGGAAACAGATGATAGTTTGAGCATCTTCTGAACTAAAGGAGAAAAAGTGATTTATGATACATAAGAAAAGTAAAAATGTAAAGAATTGGCTAAAGAAAAGATAACATCATAGAAATAGAAACCCTCCAATTAAACAGGGTCCTTAAGTCAAGATTTTTCATAGCAAGATCTTGGAATTCTCTTTGTTTGCAGTTCACTCTGCAGCCAGCTCCAGATCATACATTTGGCAGTCTGACTGGAGCATTTGCATTTCTGGGCCTCTTGCAACTGCACTGGGCAGAAATATGTACTGGGCAAAGGACTGGTTAAATACTTCTACTGGAGCCACAGAAGAATGGTTCTACTACAAAGGATGAAGGCTGTCCTGGAATACCAACATTCCCATGTGAGGGCCATTTGCAAAAGTGCACACAAACTATACTTTTACTTTCTGAAAAGGCGTATACTTTGAGTGTTCACTGACCTTGTTAGAACTGCACTTGTGTGCTCATAAATGCGAGGCTGTCATTTATTTTGAAAGAAGTTTTGCTTAGCGCTTCTCTACATGAGTGCAGGAGTGAGTTGATCCTCTCCTAGATACACTAATCAGAATCTCTGCAGAAGATTTTTTTTGAAAAACCACATTGAATTTCTTGTAATTTTATACTTGGGAAATATTGCAAAGCTTATTGTCATCATACAAATGGTGGAACATATAAATTAACATAGCCTTTTTTACAAGACAATTTTGGAAGTTAGGACAAAGTTTGACTTTTTGTGTGATTTCATTTGCTTGGCTAGCAGTATTCTCCATCTCAACACCACTATAAGATTGTGGGTCCTTTACAGACAAGAGTAACAAAAAGTACTGTCTACACTTGCATAGGCTTTACAAAGGGTTAAAAAGTTTGACTGCTAACTACAGTACAGTGGAATGGGAAGCTGCCTGAGAACTGGAGGCTGATTGCCTGAGTTCTGATTCTACCTCTATCAAGACAGAAGTGCATGACTTTGGGTAAGTATTCTATAACATAACAGTAATATTTCATCTGCATAGGACTACTGTGAAAATTAAATGAAGTTTGTTAAAAAGAAAACATTTAGAAGAGTTTTAAGGTTATAGTAAGTGAGATGAAATTCTTGGCAGCTGTCATATAATATGTGACATAGGACAACAGCATGTACTCATCGAATCCTTTTGATAATCCTTCACCACAGAAATGGTCGTGGGCTCCATTCTGCACAAATGAGAATCTGGTTCTTAGGAGGTCTTGCCTGAAGCCTAGTAGTTACCATGAGGTGGAGCTAACACTAGGTCCCAATTTTTTGCAGGACCCAGAAAGCAATGTTTTTTTTTTTTTTAATTCAGATCAAGAAATTGATTATAAAATCTTGTCACTAAATTTAGTCTTTTTCCAGCCACATCAATCAAGGGGTAAATCAGAATCACAACAACATTAATAAAACAGCATTTCTCTGACCCACTATCCCCAGCAATTTGGAAAGTTCCAGCCCCCTTAAAATTTATTTAAGCATGTCTGGGAGTCTCGGAAATGTATGATGTATTCTACCACACAGTTCTTAGCTATCACTTAATGAGTGACTTTTTGTCACTGACTTCATCCACTGTGGGGATGGATATCTTGGGGATATCCATGTCCCTGCCAAGGCTGCCACCACAGCACCTTTCTCCACAGGTCTGCCTTTGCACAATCTGAGTGCAGGCTGAGTGGGCTGGCTTCTCACACTGCTGGGCTGTCTCACCAGGCCTTTTCCCAGGGCGAAATATGACCCAAAACTAGGTTTACTCTGTGACCCACTAGTAATGTAGCACATCAGAAATTTTATCGTGTCTTGATCAATATATTAATTGTTTATTAGTAATAAAATGTTAAAGTATGATTTTCAAAAATGTAAAATCATAACTCTCAGGCAAATAATAAATGAGCACATATTGAAGATTTTTATTTAACATACTGATTAAAGACGTAGGCAGTAAGATATCTGCTGGCCAACAGGCCATGCTCCCTGTCCTGCATGCAACATGGAAGGCATCTCCCCACAGAGCAGAATGCTGTCACACCCTGGCCCTTGACTTTGTGCACCAGGCAGTAGGCACAAAGGCCCTGATGACTGAAAAGCATAACAAGCTCCATGGCCCCACATAACAGCCAGTGTACCACCTCCCGCAACACTGTGCAACACCATGCCTGAGGTCTAGCTATCCACTATCGGCCCACTAGCACATGCTACACTCTGCTATACCTCCAACCACCATAGTACCGAGGCCAGTATGGAGTGAAAGTCTGCAGCCTTGACACTTGAAGTATTACCTAGACAGACTTTACCAAATAGCCAGTGCCATCACTGTAGAGTTATCTGAGCAGAACATAGTCCTGCAATGCCCACCTAAGTGGAAAGGGACTCACTCATCCCCCTGCTCTAGCCATTAATAACAACCAATCCAGCACTCCACATGAAAGTCCCCCAACAATGACCAAGTTGCACCAAGGCAGTAAGCTAGATCCTGCACTCAGGCACTTGACAAGATTTCATGACTCTTTCCCACCACCACTGACTGCAGACTTGTGATATATCCAGGCACCTACCAAGGTCTAGTGATTTTTCCAGGTACCAGCCAAGGTCATGCCATCTGCCTTTATAGCAAAGAACATGCTCAGATCCCTGCATGGGTTCCAACAGTGGAATGAGGACCAACCCACAAATCCAAATATCCCCAAGCAACAGCTCAAATTGTGACAACCTCGGGGGATTGATACAGCACAGGAGAATAGCCATGTTACAAGCTTTTAGTGCATGCACTCAATTCCCACAAAATCATCCACCCAAAGTAGGACTATGAAGTACTATGTAGGGAATGCTCCACCTTCTCACTAAGTAGGAGAATTCCCTGCAAAGGGGAACATTTGTACTTCAAACCTATTAACTCTGAACTAAGAGAAGAGGTTTCAGATGAGAAGAAACTAGCAAAAAAATTCTAGCAACTTGAAAAAACAAGCTAGTTTAACACCTACAAAAGATCACAAAAGACCTATGGCATTGAACTCAACCAAAAAGAAATTATTAAAACATCAGCTAGAACTCAGAATATGGATGGCAAATAAGATACATGGCATTGAAGAGATAGTTAAAAATCAATAAAAGGAAACCAAAAAAATATTTCAGGAAAAAAAAATTTCAGGGCATGAGTGAAAAATATGAAATACTCACTAAAGAGATAGACAACATAAGAAAGGTATATACCAAACTAAAAAAGATGGAAAAAATGTTTAGGAACTAAAACATGCAGCAGAAATTTTGCAGAACAGACTACAGCTAGCAGAAGAATCTTGTAGTTTGAAGACCAGGCTTTTGAATTAATGAAATCAGTCACAGATGCAGAAATAAGAATAAAGAAGAATGAACAATCACTAGGAGAAATACGGGACTATGTGAAATGAGCCAATATATGGATTATAGGTATCACAGAGGGATAAGAAGAAATAGCAAAAAATCATGGTAAACCTATTTGAGGAGGTTACTGATGATAACATTCCAGGCATCTCTAGAGACTCAGATATCCAGATACAAGATGATTACTGAATCAGGAAAATTCAAAATAGGAATCAGGGGAGGGGCATGATGGCTGGCTAGAGCCAGCCTCTGACAGGAGCTCCTGTCCAGAGGGAAGGATAATGTCCAGAAAGTATCCAATTAAGCTGAAGACTGAGAGCCAAGCTGAGAGAGAAGAGTGATAACTGCAGGTGCCCTCAGCTGAGGCAAGCTGCAACTCCAAAAAAGCAAACTGTAGGAACAAAATTCATCCAAAGGAAAAGTGTCCATCATCTCCCCCAAGAAAGTTGTGTGTGTGTGTTTTTTTCTTTTTGTCCTCATTTGCTCCTGTAGGTTTTCTATAGGTGAGTGGTGAACTGAGGACTTCTTGTCTCACCCCATGAGTGAGAGCTATAGGAAGTGGGGCCTGCTTCCCCAGAAGGACCCTGTTGTGACCTTGAGCACTCTCTTGCCAGGCAGAAAAATTGAACTAACATTTTCTCTACCATTCTGAACTTCCAGTCCACAATTACCCCCTTGCCTGATGAACCAGAAGCCTAACCCCTGCCGAGACTACAAGAAGAGGTTCATGAGCAGTGCCGCCTGCCATGACGAACCAAGCACGCCACCTCCACCCAGCCAGAGCCTCACCTTCTTCCCTGTTATAGCCAAGCATCCCACACCCTGCTTCCCTGCCCTCCCCCCCACCGCGCCTTGCTCTGTAGGAGCCTCCACACTGCACCTGCCCAGCCAGAGTCATGAGCTGAGTGTTCTACTTGCCAAAGTCACTGGGTGCCAGGCACTGCCATAACTATGCACAATATCCCCCACCCTGCTGCTGGATTCATGTGCCCCAGCCTGCCAGAGCTGCTACAACAGCCAGAGCTCCCTGACTGTGGCAGTCACCTGGGAACTGAGCAGGGTCACTTTCTACAAAGATTCAGCAACAATAGAGCGATTGCACTGGGATCTAATCTTTTAGAGACACCTCCCCAACTCTGAATTCAGACTGCCAGAGGAAACCAGAACTCACTCCATAGGGATACCAGTGCTATAGAGTAGCTGGGGCAAAGGTGTGGTGGCTGAGGGAGAAAATCATTTGCTGATTTGTTATCCTCAGGATTAGACTGAGTTCAAGTGGAACACTCACAAGTGGCTATTGAGTATCTGAAGCAGGCATGCCTCAGCTCCCCCAGTGGGTCTGGTGGCAGAGGGTAGTGGATGGGCCATGGGGGCATTGACCTTCCTTTGATTCTGACAGGTGCAAAGTCCCAGCACATCTGCTTATTGGAGGGAGCAGGACCTCAGCCATGTGGGGTGACTAGTGACTGGGCGTGAAAGAGGAGCAAAGTGGAGAAAGAGACACAGCTCCTGGGTCCAACTCTGCTACCAGGTGGGCCTTTCTGACTATACAGAGCACTGGAGTGAGCCAAATTTTGCAGCCTGGAAACCTCTGCCATCTAGTTGCTGGAGACCTTTCAAACTCTCCTACCTGAGAGTTCGTACTGACTGGGTCAATTGGTTTGGATCTCCTATCCTGGGCCAATCACCCAAGGACTCTCTTGGGTGGTTGTGTGGTAATGGGAAAGGTTGATTTTCCTCTTTCAGTTGTTGTCCATGGGAGGTAGGGTGTCTTAGTTGCTTGTATTTCTCCACAGCTAAGACTTCACAAGAGTCACTGATCTACTAGGATAGGACAAGAACCAGCTGAATACAAGACAGAGTGACCTAACCCCAAGCAAGTTTCCTCAGCCTCAAACTATAATACTCTATGGGTTCTTTGCAAAGCTTTAGGGAAAAAAAGGTGCAGTCATCAGTTCCAGATCCTTGACTAAGGGCTGGTTAACCACAACTCCAGGAACTCCCAATCCAATTTCTCCTGACCTGTCCATCTAGCCAATGGTGAAAAACAATCATGAGGTGGAATCAGCAGAAAAACTCTGGCAA
>CAUYON010015628.1:0-12502 GCA_963573935.1 Arctocebus calabarensis
GACATTTGTTTTCATTTTCTGGTGACAGGTGCTAACATACATTTTGGAGAGCCCCTAACTGGTTAGTAGGGCTGAGGGTCCCATGCCTCTGAAAGTTTCTGATAGGCCAATAGCCTAGCAATCTGAGGTTCCTATTTAAAGTTTCTGGTTCTTGCCTTCCCTCGGAGGCTCACACAAATTATAATTGGATTCAATGAACAGTTACATTTTTTTTTTTTTAATAATTTACAACAAATTTATAGGCAATAGTCAAACTTAGATGTTAAAGCTTACCTCTGGAGGCAGTCTTACGGGTAAATTTAGGAGTGATCATCAGCCGGTCTCCTGAGGGCTCTAGATTCTTTGGGGACCCTGGGATATTTCCAGGGGGCACCTTCCCTCAGAGGGGCCGCAGCCTGCCCCCATCCTGGAGGCTGCCTGAGGATCGGCAGAATGCGTGTCAACCAGAGTAATGCCAAGCGGCCACTATTTTAAAAGGTAAAGAGGACTGTTTCTTCCTTTTAGTTATAAATGAGTAATTGTTTGGGGTTTTTTTGCTGGATGCCAGAACCTTGTCCTAATAATTTTTTTTAATTGCTGGAAAGAGAGGGTTACATTTAAACTTGGAATTGACCAATCTTTGAAAGGAATTTTGACAAACTGTTGGAAATAGCAAACACAAATTTGACAAACAATAAACTGAAGACCCACTCTCTGTGAGTTCTAAAAGGAAAACTTAAGACTGACCAAAGATTACCAGACAAATCCAGGTTAAAAACAGACCAGAGACGCACTTTTTGCGAGTCTAAGGAGGAAAAACCTGACAAACTAAAGAAGGGACAAGTAAAAGTAGACAGTTCAGATAAATCACTGGCAAAAACAACTATTTTAAAAGAGGAACAACTTGAGGAGCTGCAGCACGAATGAGGAACTCAAGGAGCTGCGGCAAGAATGAGAAAGAAAAAAGTATGCCACTTTGGAAAAGAGGAAGTTAAACTAATTTTCAATATTGAACAGAATAGACAGGTATAGTCAAACAGATATTGATTGGGTACAAAGCTGTACCCAACTCATTCACACAGACATTCCATAAACCAAACTTTGAGAGCTTCTACTAAACAAACTAATAATGAGACAAATAATATACAGAAAGTTAAACATGACAAGTAGACAGACCGGCACCTTACAGAAGACAAACTGGTGCCCCACTGGCACAGAAAACAACCTGGTGCCTCACTGGCACAGAAAACAACACAAGAGACAACCTGGTGCCCACTAGCACAAAAGATAACACAAAACACACCCTGGTGCCCCACTGGCACAAAAGACAAACTTGTTAGCCTATAAAAACTAGGAACAAACAAGCAGCTTACCGAATTAGAGAATTAAGGAACCCGGGTCTTTGAATCCACGTCCGAGGGCTCTGGGGCAGAGAGAAACTCTCCGAGGCCTCCCCCTAGAGCCGTCGGCCGGGGGGGGGGGGGGGGGCGGTACCTCGGTGGGGTTGATCTCGCTGGGGCCTCCAAATGTTGTAGCCTCAGTCACGGAGATAGAAAGATGGACCCCAATTTGATGCAATAATTGATAAAATTTATTACACCTGCAGGGGGCCGATACCACAAAGGCATGCAGCCCCGAATGCTAGGTGGGCAATCCTTTTATATTATTGTTCTTGCATGGTCAGCAAAAGCAAGCTAGCGTCATACAGAAGCTAATCATAGCAGTTAAAGCAGGGTCGCAGGGTGGGGGTACATATTTACTCATAGATCATAAGATACATCACAAGTTCATTACTTCATGGTTCATACATAGTTCAGGGGTACAAGGAACAGGCATAGGAATTGGGTAAGTTTCTAAGGAACTCAGGACTTTCCACCAGGGGGTACTGCACCAGGGGTTTCTTTAAATTATACCCCTCCCTTCTGTATGCTTATCTCTTCTTCCAGAATTTAGCTCCTCTGCCCTTGTTGGGGCTGGGGCTAAGATGCAAAACACTTCCCCTTTGAAGGGTAAAGGGTTTGTTTTATTCTTTAAATCTGTGGCTTGGGGGATTAGTAGCAGGGGTAGGGGGCTTGGTGCAGGGACAGGGGGCTTGGTTAGTACAAAAAATTAAATAAGACATAAAAATATACGTAGGCTAGGCTTAATGGCTCATGCCTATAATCCCAGCACTTTGGGAGGCCAAGGTAGGAGGATTATTTGAGGCCAGGGGCTGAATACCAGCCTGGGCAACAGAGTGAGATTCCATCTCCACAAAGGATAAAAATGTATTCACTGGGCTTAGTGGTGCACATGAGTAGTTCTCGCTATTTGGGAGACTGAGGCAGGAGGTTTGCATGGGTCTAGGAGTTGGAGGCTCCAGTGAACTATGATTGAGCCAATGGTACTCTAGCCTGGGTGAAACAGAATCCATCACTAAAAAAATGGTGGGCTTGGTGCTCAATGCATGGGCTTGGTGCCTGTGGCTCAAGCGGCTAAGGCGCCAGCCACATACACCTGAGCTGGCGGGTTCGAATCCAGCCCGGGCCCGCCAAACAACAATGACAACTGCAACCAAAAAATAGCTGGGCATTGTGGTGGGTGCCTGTAGTCCCAGCTACTTGGGAGGCGGAGGCAGGAGACTCACTTGAGCCCAGGAGTTTGAGGTTGCTGTGAGTTGTGATGCCACAGCACTCTACTAAGGGTGAAAGCTTGAGGTTCTGTCTCAAAAAAAAAAAAGGTAATGCATGAAAAGTCTCTGCCATCATTTTATTCCTGGCTCATAGTGTTTAGAGAAGGGGAATTCTGATGGTTTTGGAAGACTTGGACCCTTGTCTCTACCTACTTTACTTTATGACCTCATGGAAGAGGTCATGGTGGCTCATGCCTGTAATCCTAGCACTCTGGGAGGCTGAGGAGGGTGGATTGCTGAGCTCAGGGGTTTGAGACCATCCTGAGCAAAAGTGAGACCCTGTCTCTTCTAAAAACAGAAAAACCAAGGCAAGAGGATTGCTTGAGCCTGAATTGGAGGTTGCTGTGAGGTATGACGCTACCGCACTCTACCCAGGTGACAGCTTGAGACTGTCTTAAAAAAAAAGAAAGAAAACCTCAGATTGAGGATCTAAAAATAAACTAAAGCTTGGAGAGGTTAAGTGACTTGCTTATGTCTTTTTAGTCAGATTCTTCTGGGAGTAATTTATGGAAATCCAACTCCAAAGTAGCCTAAACCAAAAAGGGAATTTTGGGGCTCATATAATAAATATTAGCTTCAGGCATAGCTGAATCCAGCAGTTCCCATAAAGTTGTTGGAACTTGCATTTTGCCTCTTTTTTCCCCCAAAGAATTGGCTTCTTCTGGAATGGAGGAAGGAAAAGAGAGATAGTCAGGAGTAGTTTCAACTTAATGGTTTATGATCCAAGAGGAAGAGAGGCAACCCTCCCCTAGCATTCAAAAAGCAAACCCTGGCTCGGCGCCTGTGGCTCAAGCGGCTAAGGTGCCAGCCACGTACACCTGAGCTGGCGGGTTCAAATCCAGCCCGGGCCCACCAAACAACAACAGCTGTGACCAAAAAATGGCCGGGTGTTGTGGTGGGTGCCTGTGGTCCCAGCTACTTGGGAGGCGGAGGCAAGAGACTCGCTTGAGCCCAGGAATCGGAGGTTACTGTGAGCTGTGATGCCACAGCACTCTATCCAGGGTCACAGCTTGAGGCTCTGTTTCAAAAAATAAAAAAAAATAAGCAAATCTTGGGGAATTCCCTACTGATTCTCCTGAGTCAAATACCTACCTCTCTCTCGGTGGAGGGAAGAGGGAAGCGCCAGGATTAACAGTTCCACCAGGACCACACAAAGCGGTAGAGGGTGTGGTCCTCAAAGGAAAAAAGAGGTGGGTGGGAGGAGGGATCCAACCCCAGGAGGCCAGACCATCACTAGAGGCAGGGCTCGGACTAGAAACCAGGCTTTTAGAGGCTGCAGGGAGGAAGAGAAATAGGTGACCTTAGAGCAAAAATAGTTTAAGTCTTTTTTAAAGGAATACGAATTAGAAAATGGAGATAAAGCTCTGAAATGGTAAGTGAAATCACCATTTTTTTTTCCTTTCAGAAGTATGTGAATGTTGTAAAATGCAAATCCCTATTGCTAATGAATGCTCCCACATGCGTTCTCTAATTTAGTGGAAGTGGATTGAGAGTCGTGCCTCTGGTTCTTGTTTTCTTCCTGTGACAGGGGGATATGCCAGAATAAAATTTTCAGGCAAAAATAAAAAAAGACTGAAAACTTCCTAAAGAAAAGTTTCTAATGCTGGGCACGGTGGCTCATGCCTGTAATCCCAGCATTCTGGGAGGCTGAGGTGGGAGGATCGCCTGAGCTTACAAGTTTGAGAGCAGCCTGAGCTAGAGTGAGACTCTGTCTCTAAAAATAGCTGGGTGTTTGGGTGGGCACCTGCAGACCCAGCTACTCGGAGGCCGAGGCAAGAGAATCGCTTGAGCCTAAGAGTTTGAGGTTGCTGTGAGCTATGATACCACGAGGCTCTCCAAGGGTGTCAAAGTGAGACTGTCTCAAAAAAAAAAAAGTTTATAGATGGTTAAAAATGTATTTATTTATTTATTTTGAGACAGCGCCTCAAGCTGTCACCCTGGATAGAGTGCTGTGGCATCACAGCTCACAGCAACCTCCAATTCCTGGGCTCAAGCAAGTCTCTGGCCTCTGCCTCCCAAGTAGCTGGGATTACAGGCTCCCCCCACAATGCCCAGCCAGTTTTGGTGGTAGCGTCATTGTTGTTTGACGGGCCTGGGCTGGATTCGAGCCCGCCAGCTCAGGTGTATGTGGCTGGCGCTTTAGCCGCTTGAGCCACAGGCGCCGAGCGGTTAAAAATGTGTTAAGAAGAAAATGGATGACTGTGGTAATAACTAGTATTTATTGAGAGTTAACATATGCTAGGCACTGTAGTAAATGCATAACCTCTGTTAAATCTGATGACTATCACATGAATTAGGAATTTGTAGTCTGCTTATTTATAGGTGAGGAAACCAAAATTTGGTGGGATGGATAATTTGGCCTCTCAGGTCTTCACTGTCAGAACTAATCTCTAATTTCAGAGTTTATGTTATCTTCATTATCCTTATTATTAGGTATAGATTTAAGCTCATTTAATCATGTAATTTGACTACTTTACAAGCAAAATTATTGCTTGTCTTATTATTATTTGGTATTTTGTCCTGGGTGGAATACAGTACATTTAAAGCTGGCTTTCTCTTCTTTTTTCCAACTTTCCTTCTCCATCAGTGATTTAAGGCCTCTCTCCCTGCCTTGATCCACCAGCGATGCAGGACCTCTCATTAAGGAGAGTGCAAAATTCCTCTAACAGTCACTTCCAGATTGCAGCTCCAAGTAGGAACTGGAATACACAAACATTTTACTTTATGAGACAGAATCTCACTTTGTCAATAGAGTGCTGTAGCATCACAGCTCACAGCAACCTAAAACACCTGGACTCAAGACATCCTCTTGCCTTGGCCTCCGAAGAAGTCGGGATCACAGGCACCCACCATTATGCCTGGCTAATTTTTCTATTTTGAGTAGAGATGGGGTCTTGCTCTTGCTCAGGCTGGCTTGGAACCTGCCAGCTCTGGTGTATGTGGCTAGTGCCCTAGCCGCTGAACAACAAGCGCCAAGCCAGGTTTTTTTGTTTGTTTGTTTGTTTTTGAGACAGTCTCAAGCTGTCACCCGGTAGAGTGCAGTGGCATCAAAGCTCACAGCAACATCCAATTCAGAGCTAAGCAATCCTCTTGCCTCAGTTTTTCTGTTTTTTTTTTTTTTGTAGAGACAGAGTCTCACTCTATGGCCTTTGGTAGAATGCCGTGGCGTCACACAGCTCACAGCAACCTCCAGCTCCTGGGCTTAGGCGATTCTCTTGCCTCAGCCTCCTGAGTGGCTGGGACCACAGGTGCCCAACACAATGCCCGGATACTTGTTTGTTTTGCAGTTCAGCTGGGACCTCGTTTGAACCCGCCACCCTCGGTATATGGGGCCGGTGTCTTACTCACTGAGCCACAGGTGCCGCCCAGTTTTTCTGTTTTTAGAAGAGACGGGGTCTCACTTTTGCTCAGGATGGTCTGGATTGCTCAGGATTGCTTGAACTTGTGAGCTCAAGCAGTCCACCCACCTCAGCCTCCCAGAGTGCTAGGATTACAGGTGTGAATCACCTCGCCTGCCCCAACACCCAAACATTTTAAATCTCAAGCAGTAATTAATGCACTTTAATCATATCAAATGCTATGATTAAGCTGCAACCTTTGCAGCACGTCTCAAAATATAAATTGTCACCCCCTGTGGTGCCTGTGGCTCAAAGGAGTAGGGTGACGGCCCCATATGCCAGAGGTGGCGGGTTCAAACCCAGCCCTGGCCAAAAACAGAAAAAAAAAATGTCACTCCAAATATGTCACTGCTGAGAGTGTTTCCTGGTAGGTAAATGTAGGTCAGAGTACTATGACACCAAAGATTCCCTGTCAACACTAGCTGTGAGTTTACTACTTTCCTAAGGGAGCCTGTGTTGCCCTGGGTGTTCTGTGTTCCTCCCTCTCAGCCCTGACCGGCTTCCTGGACCCTCCTTCACACTTAGACTTACTTCTGACTGTTATCTTATTAGCATGAGTCTTTTCTTTTTCTATTTATTGGTTGATATTTGGCTTGTGCTTATCTTAGCCCTTTAGCAAGGGCTAATTATTATTTTTTTGAGACAGAGTCTCAAGCCATTGTCTGTGATAGAGTGCCGTGTCATAGCTCACAGCAACCTCCAATTTGGGTCAAGTGATCCTCTTGCTTCAGTTTTTCTATTTTTTTTGAGACAGAGCCTTAAGCTGTTGCCCTGGGTAGAGTGGCACTACAGCTCACAGCAACCTCCAACTACTGGGCTCAAGGGATTCTCTTGCCTCAGCCTCCCGAGTAGCTGGGACTACAGGCGCCTACCACAATGCCTGGTCATTTTTTGGTTGGAGTTGTCATTGTTTGGCAGGTCCCGACTGGATTCGAACCTGCCAGCTCTGGTGTATATGGCTGGAACTTTAACTGCTTAACTACAAGCGCCAAGCCAGTTTTTCTATTTCTTTTTTTTTAGTAGAGGTGGGGGGTCTCCCTTTTTGCTCAGGCTGGTCTCGAACTCGTTGAGCTCAGGCAATCCACCCTCCTAGGCCTCCCAGAGTGCTAGGATTACAGGCGTGAGCTACAACACTGCCAAGCCCTGGGAATGGGTAACTCCTACTTTTCTCTGAGGACATCTGCTATGCTATTCTACACCAAGGGATTATTCCATATATTTATTCTATATGTAAAGTATCAATTGATCTTAATGTCTTTATTTTTAATTAGACTTAAACATAAATAGATGTCCTCCTGTTTTCTTCTCTTGCACCCCAAATTAATTAGTGTGCACTATCCTTGGAGTACATAGAACTGGGGGTGCAGGAGACCTTAGAAATTATGGTCCAGAGGACAATTTTTGGGCAAGGATGTTTCCATTTAAAAAAGACCTGCTCATTTCAGTTGCTCAGCCATTTTATAAAAAGAGAAATGACTTTGAAATGAATTGTCTTTATAGAGATCCATAATTTGCAAGCATAATCCCCACTCTGAAATGTTCTAAGCAACAGCTGTGAGCATTTCAAACGAGCACTATTCTTTTAACAGTTCAACTGTTGCCAAGGGAAATTAAGTTGGCTTCAAAATCTTCCTTGCTTTTAATTCTGCATTTACTCTCAATCAAAAATTGAGGAAACAGGTTCTGCTTGGCTGGGATACTGAACTTCCATGAAGACTGTGCAGGAAATTGAGATATAGACACGTACGTTTCTTGAAGGGAGGAACTAGTCTGGTCTTCTGTAGTTTTATAGGACCTAGTATTGATGAATTCTGTCTGAGCAAAAATGGGCACTAGCCATACAGGGGCCAATCATCTGGAGTCAGCAGGGGGAGCCTGCTTCCATCTAAGAGTCATCTTTCCCTGTTTTCCACTTCAGTTCAAATCAGGAATATTTTTATCTTTCATGACACAAAATTATTTTTCCACCCAAAAGCCATTTCTGGGCGTGTGCACAGAAATTTGCAACACTTGGGTGTTTTAACAACACAAATGAGAAATGCAAATGCATTTTGGGTTGTCAGTTGCACATATGGTACATACAGTTTTATTTACACATAGTTCTATTCCCTAACATATAGAAAGCATGATATGCTGAGGGGAAAAACTAGGCTATTACTAAACACCTATTACTAATATAAAAAGAAGCAAATACTTGAAATATACTAAAATGGTAACAGTGGTTATCTATCAGTTGAGGGCATGTGAATAACTTTCTTCCCCCTCTCCCATTTTCCAGTTTTGAACAACTGGTATTGTGACGTTTTTGGTCAGCATTAATGGTTTTTTTTCTTCCCTCAAAAAATGTTTATAGCGTGCATTCAGATCGACAATCCAAATATACACTCCGATGAAATGCCGCATTTGGCCTCGGGCTCACCAAGGATGCAAACACCCTCTCCAAACATATCATCAGTCTAGATAAAGTAAAGTCTTCTCCATAAACTCTGAGATTCAACTTGCTAATGAAACATTTGAAATTCCTATAGTTTGGAGCTCTAAGTAGCGGGCTGGCAAAACAGCTGTTCTTTTCTTGTGTGTGTGTGTTTTTTTTTTTTTTGAGACAGGGTCTCGCTCTGTCTCTCTAGCTCACAGCAACCTCAAAGTCCTGTGTTCAAGCGATCCTCCTGCCTCAGCCTCCCCGAGTAGTTGGGATCACCGGCGCCCGCCACCACACCCGGCTAATTCTTCTATTTTTAGCAGAGACCGGGTCTCGCTCTTGCTCAGGCAGGTCTTGAACTCCTGAGCCAAGTGACCCACCCGCCTCGGCCTCGCAGAGTGCCAGGATCCCAGGCCTGAGCCAAGGGCCCGCCGAGGCCGTTATTAAGGAGCGGATCGCGCAGCGTGGCTACTGCGTTCCCACTTGCACAGAGTACGTAGGCGCTGGCCTCATCCACGGAGCTGACATTCAAAGCAAACGTTCAGGGAAAGTAGATGAGGTGAGAGAGAGTTCGAAGCGTTTCCCAACCCCTGCCCGACCCAGCGGTTTACATTTCGGGTCCCGGCTTCCCGCAAGGCTGAGCCGGGAGCGCCCGCCGGGCTGTCAGCAGCCCCGTTTGCACCTGCGCGGGCGAGCGGCCTCGTTCCTGCGCAGCGCGGGGTCTCACCCTACCCGGGCCTCCCTCGCCCAGACTTCACTAGCCGCTGAAGAGGGCAGGATCAAGGTCAAGGGGGCGCCCACCCTTAGCTGACCCTTGCCCTCGGGATCCCTTGGTTGAAGACGATGGCCTCCCCACGGCTTCGCATGGCGCGAAACCCGTCCGGCTGATCTGGTGGCACCTCTCACGCCCAGCGGACACCGAGCCTCTCTCTTCAGTCTCTCAAGCGCCGGGCGGAAGCGGCGGCGGCTCGGCCGGGAACCTTGGCGGCATCCGGGTCCTTCACGCCTCGGCCCAATCCTCGGTCTGCTCTCTTTCCACCCTCCTGTTCCTCCGCCCTCCCGCCGCCAATCCCTGATCGGCTCTCAACCGAACATGCTGCCGGGGGAGTGAAGGCAGACGCCGGCCAATCAGGCCTTGCTTCCCGTTTGAAGTGTCCAGTGGGCGGGCGCCAGAGGCGGGCGCTGCTGGCCAGAAGGTTGGGTTGCGCGTGTGCCATGGACTCAGCCGCCCGGTGATATTGACAATAGGAGAGAGAAAGGGGCATTGACCGGGAACCTCCGCGGGTGGCGAACGGCGGCTCTGGCAGCGGCGGCTCCGGCTCCACGGCTCCTCCTCCTGATCCTGTCTCCTCCTCCGCTGCCGCTGCAGATCAATCTTCCTCTCTGCCTGCCCTCCCCCCAACGTCGCCGCCGCCGCCGCTGGGTCCGGAGCAACGAGCAGAGGCGCCGCCCGCCAGGAATGTGAGCGAGGAGCCACCGGCGGAGCCGCAACGGGGTCGGTGCCGATTTGATGGGACGGGCCCGCGGGGGAGGATCGTGAGGCCGCCGCTGCCGGAGCGCTGAGGTTCGGGTCCGGCCGTGAGGCCTAGAGGCGCCACCGCCGCGGAACCGGAGGGACGCCGCACCGGACAGCCGTCGCCCCGGGCTCCCTGCAGCTGCCCGGACCTCCCCCTGCACGTCCCGGGCCCGCCGCCCGCCCCCGCTGCGTCCCCTCGCGCGTCTCCCGCCACTCGAGACCACAGATCATCTTTGGATTCTTCCCCAGGAGCTTCAAGGTAACTTCGTCCCTCCAGCACGGCAGCTGCTCCGCGTCCCCTCTTCCTCTCGCTCTTCCTTGTGGAACCTCCGGGGCACCGGCCTTGGGAAGGCCTGGCCCGGGCTGGCGAGGGGTGCGGAGGGGTGGGGAGCGTCCGTCCCACTTGTCTGATTTACCTGCTTGCGCCTCCGACGGTACCCCTCGTTCACTCTGCCCCTCCCCCTTCTCCACCTGGATTGGAGGCGTTTTCCCGTCCCCCTTTATCCACTAGCGGGGGCGAGGGATAATGGGGGGTTTGGTGTGGAGGGGAGGGTTCTGTAGCAGCTTATCTTTTCCAGGGCTTGGGGTGTGGGGTGGGAGGCTACGGGAGCATGGAGGCATCCCCACAACCCCCTTCTCCGTCTGACTGCCCCCACCTGCCCTTACCCCTCTGGATTACCCCGAGCCTCGGAGATGCCCGGTGCCCGCGGTGCAGAGGAAGAGCAAGCCCTGAGCGCCCCGGCCCAGCGAAACCTGTTTCCCTGGGCTTTGCACGGACCCGCTCCGCGCAGTGCTTTAGGTTGAGATCCCTGACGCTTGCTCTGGGCTGCGGGCATAAGGGCAAATGATTAATACAACAAAAAAGCTGCTCATATATTACCCGTAGAAATTCGAGATGAGGAATAAAGAAGAGACAAAAAGAGGGGTGGAAAACCAGGATTTACTAAATCTTGTATTGTTAGGGGTAGAATGAAGTTTAAATGATTCACATACCAGATTGGAAAATCGGCCTCTAAATTTACAACATAGAAATGTGATGTTGGAGCTTCTTGCTGATGCAGTCATTTGGTATTTTAAAGGGATCTTACATCTTTGTAGTCATTCATAGTTTGCAATTCCATTTTGTGTCCATCATATTTAAGATTAAATTGGGTAGTTTTTTAAAACTTTTTTTTTTTTTTTAAAGAGAACCAAAGAAAATTTCAAAATTACAAACCTTAACATTGTGGGTTTTTTTCCCCGAGTGTTTTTGACAATTTTATTTTGTTAGAATCCGGGTAACTTTTTATTCTTAGATGTTCAGTAAGAAACTCCTTTACTTTTTAACATAGACATTAAAAAACACTTGTTTTATGTATTGGAAGGACAGGTGAGTAATTGCATTTCAGTATTTCCCCCTTATGCATTATTTCTGTCTGAGTCTCCCATTAATCATGAGCCTCAGCACCGAAGAGATGATAGCACCAATTTCAGCTGACGGATGAAATTGAGCTTAACGCTTGTTACTTTTAGGAAATAGTCTTCATTTTAATAATTTGAGAGGGTTAAAAATTATAAAAACACTGTTGAGTTCCGTCAGTTTGATGGAGTAAAGTTGGTATTTGGTGGTGAACTTTAAGGTCTAAACCTCAGGGGAACTCACTGTGGCTAGGTAGGATGTGAGTTTATGTTTTCATTTCAACTTTGGTGCTTTATTTCATCATAGGTTTTTATAAAATCAAGCTTTAATAAGTGAAGGTGGCTTCATTCAAAAAGGAAACTTCTGGGTGGTGCCTATGGCTCAAAGGAGTAAAGCGCCAGCCCCTTAGAGGTGGAGGATTCAAACCCAGCCCTGGCCAGAAACTGCAAAAAAAAAGAAAAGAAAACTTCTTTGAGATGACTTTAATTATGCCTTTTATGTGTTTTATTTAGTGTAGTCTACTCCGTCCTCATTTGGTATAGTTTATCATAGCTAACACAGCATTGTCATTTGAAAAGGCATGTCTAAATAGTTCCAGTAGTTGTAAATCTTACCTTGCTGTAATACACTGATGTAGATTTTTTAAGTACAATATGGATTTCAACTCTAGAACCCATTCATAATATTAAATGTCTTGGGAAAATTATCAATGGAAGTTTTCCAGCTGCAGAATAGCTCCAACATTATTTTAGGAATCCGCAAGATGAGAAGGGATTTGCTGTTAGAAAATGGGCAGACAGCATTGATTTCTCCAAGTCTAGGTCAGTATCTTTAATGCTTACAATGGAGTATAATACCTTACAGTTATTATATTGCTTACATGGTAGTTACATTACTTTTTTCATCAGATTTTCAGGTTTTCCCATGCATGGATATAGACTTTTCATAATTGATTTTGTTTAGTGTAGCGCATATTCCCATTTTTTTTGTGTGTAGAGACAGAGTCTCACTTTATTGCCCTCGGTAGAGTGCTGTGGCATCACACAGCTCACAGCAACCTCCAAGTCCTGGGCTTAGGCAATTCTCTTGCCTCAGCCTCCCGAGTAGCTGGGACTACAGG
>CAUYON010015629.1:0-21730 GCA_963573935.1 Arctocebus calabarensis
GGGCGCCTGTGGTCCCAGCTACTTGGGAGGCAGAGGCAGGAGACTCGCTTGAGTCCAGGAATTGGAGGTTGCTGTGAGCTGTGATGCCACAGCACTCTATCCAGGGTGACAGCTTGAGGCTCTGTCTCAAAAAAAAAAAAAGAAAATAGAATGATAGGTACCAGAGGAGACAGGAGGAGTAGGGTATGGGGAGTTGTTGTTCACTGGGTGCAGTGTTTCAGTTTTGCAAATTCCTGGAGATGGGTAGGAGTGATGGTTGCAAAGCAATGTGAAGGTACGTAATAACACTGACCTATATCTTTGAAATGGTTAAAATGGTAAATTTTTTTTTGAGAGAGGATCTTGATGTATCAATCAGACTGGATAGCAATGACAATCACAACTTACTTCAACCTTGAGCCCCTGACCTCAAGTGATCCTCCTGTCTTAGTCTCCTCAAGTATGAAGATTACAGGTGGCAGTTACCACACCCAACTGTATTTGATTCTTACATACCATTTTTCTTGGGAGGATAAATGATAAAGAAATAAAATCCATCCAGGTGCAATGGCTGACACCTGTAATCCTAGCACTCTAGGAAACCAAGGGAGGAGGCTTGCTTGAGGTTAGAAGCTCAAGAATGGCCTGAGCAAGAGTGATACCTTGTTTCTACCAAAAATAGAAAAAATTAGCTGGTATGGTGGTGTGCATCCGTAATTCCAGCTACTAGGAAGCCTGAGGCAAGAGGATTGCTTGAGCCCAAGAGTTGGAGGTTGCTGTGAGCTATGATGACACCACTGTACTCTTGCACTATCTCCAGGGCAACATAGTGAGAACACTATCTCAAGAAAAAAAAAAAAAGATAAAATACCCTAGATGAATTAAAAATTCTATACTGCTAGGAATAAATCTAAAACAAAAATGTTATGAAATGAGAAATTATAGTTAGTATAAATCTGACTACTGCTTTTAATTTTTTTTTTTTTTTTTTAGAGACAGAGTCTCACTTTATCACCCTCGGTAGAGTGCTGTGGCATCACACAGCTCACAGCAACCTCCAGCTCCTGGGCTTAGGCGATTCTCTTGACTCAGCCTCCTGTGTTCACCATCTTTTATAAAAATTAAAGATAAACAGGCTTGGCACCTGTGGCTCAACGGGCTAAGGCGCCAGCCGCATACACCTGAGCTGGCAGGTTTGAATCCAGCCCGGGCCTGCCAAACAACAATGATGGTTGCAACCAAAAAATGGCCGGGCATTGTGGCGGGCGCCTGTAGTCCCAGCTACTTGGGAGGCTCAAGAGACTCGCTTGAGCCCAAGAATTGGAGGTTGCTGTGAGCTGTGATGCTACAACACTCTATCCAGGGTGACAGCTTGAGGCTCTGTCTCAAAAAAAAAAAAAAAATTAAAGATAAACAAACTGTGGCACATCCAGACATTTGGAATATTGCTCAGTGAGAAAAAGAAATGAGCTATCAAGTAACAAAAAGATATGGAGGCTCAGTGCCTGTGGCTCAACGGTTAAGGCGTCAGTCACGTACATCTGAGCTGGCGGGTTCAAATCCAGCCTGGGCCCACCAAACAACAATGACGGCTGCAACCAAAAAAAAAACGGCCGGGCCTTGTGGCGGGCGCCTATAGTCCCAGCTACTTGGGAGGCAGAGGCAGGAGACTTGTTTGAACCCAGGAATTGGAGGTTGCTGTGAGCCGTGATGCCATGGCACTCTACCCAGGGCAACAGCTTGAGGCTCTGTCTCAAAAAAAACAAAACAAAAAAACAAAAAGATATGGAGGTCTTGATATGCATAAATGCATATTCCTAAGTGAAAGAGCAAGTCTGAAAAGGCGGTATACTGCATGATTCCAACTATATGACATTCTAGAAAAGGAAATCTATGGAGACAACAAAAAGATCAATGGTTGCCAGGGCTAGGGACAGGAGAGAGGATGGCCGGATGGGTGAAGGACAGGTATTTAGGGTAGTGAATCTGCTCTGTGTCATACTAGAATAGGTGTATGTCATTATACGTTTGTCAAAGTCCACACAATGTACAACACAAAAAGTGATCCCTAGCTCGGCGCCTGTGGCTCAAGCGGCTAAGGCGCCAGCCACATACACCTGAGCTGGCTGGTTTGAATCCAGCCTGGACCCACCAAACAACAATGACGGCTGCAACCAAAAAACAGCCAGGCGTTGTGGCGGGTGCCTATAGTCGTAGCTACTTGGGAGGCGGAGGCAGGAGACTCTCTTGAGCCAAGGAGTTGGAGGTTGCTGTGAGCTATGATGCCACAGCACTCTACCCAGGGTGACAGCTTGAGGCTCTGTCTAAAAAAAAAAAAAAGTGATCCCTAATGTAAACTATAGATTTTAGTTAATAATAATGTATCAATATAGGCTCATCAACTAACAAATCCCCACACTAATGCAAGATGTTAATAAAAGGGAACATTGGAGAGGAAGGAGGTGCAAGGGAGTACATGGGCATTCTCTGTGCCTTCAGCTCAATTTTTCTATAAACCTAAAACTACTCAAAAAAAAAGTCTTTTAAGAAAATGAATTAAAGCCAAGTAAGGTAATACAGAAGAGCACTGAGAGTGATGGTTAAGTGATGAGCTGCTAAAAATCAGAGAGTTATGCTGGGAGTATGGAAACAAAATCTGGTAAGTTTCCATTTTTATCTTTGAACAATACTTACAAAGTTAAATTATTTCTCCCCAAGATAAACGTGGCAGGTAACATGGCTGACTTCTCTCTCTTACATTCTTCACTCCCCATCCTCTCCTATTTCCATCTGCTCATTCCCTATAATTTATATTTATATTTAGATCTCTTATTGTGTGGGTGTGAGTGGTAGAATTATGGAATCATAATTGTCTCAAGCTGCAACTTCCAGGAACAGAATTATTTAATAGTCGGCTGGTTCTTAAAAGCTGATTTAGTCAAATGAAATTGTTCTTTTGGAAACTTGCTAATCCTGAAAGGATCATCTTATTCATCCTGGAAATTTATTTTACTATTTAACAAATTAGTTATAAAAAGAAAACATTCCTGGGCGGCGCCTGTGGCTTTGTGGGTAGGGCGCCGGCCCCATGTACCGAGGGTGGGGGGTTCAAACTGAGCCCCGGCCAAACTGCAACAAAAAAATAGCCAGGTGTGGCAGGCACCTGTGGTCACAGGTACTTGGGAGGCTGCGGCAAGAGAATCACCTAAGCCCAGGAGCTGGAGGTTGCTATGAGCTGTGATGCCACGCCACTCTACTGAGGGCCATAAAGTGAGACTCTTTATCTAAAAAAAAATTAAATTAAATGAAAAGAAAACATTCCTGAGCAGACTCCTCTTGTCAGTTGTAACAGCTCTTCCAAAGTCAAAACTAGGCTGACTTCCCTCAGTAGTAACACAAATACCTTATTCAAGCAGCGATCACTATTGAAATCACATAGCATTAATCATCATGTTTTGCACCGGTTTTTTTTTTCTTGTGAGAGTCTCACTTTGTCACCCTCAATAGAGTGCCGTCGCATCATAGCTCACAGCCAACTTCAAACTCAGCTCAAGTGATCTTCTTGCTCAGCCTCCTAAGTAGCTGGGACTACAGGTGCCTGCTATAATGTCTGGATTTTGGGGGGGAAGTTGGCAGTTTTTGGCCAGGGCTAGGTTTGAACCCACCACCTCCAGCATATGGGGCCGGTGCCCTACTCCTTTGAGTTATAGGCGCAACCCAATGTCTGGTTATTTTTTAGAGATGGGGTCTAACTCTGGCTCAGGCTAGTCTCACAGTTGTGAGCTTAGGCAATCCACGCACCTTTGACTCCCAGAGTGCTGGGATTACAAGCGTGAGCCACTGCACCCGGCGTTTGGACCAGTTCATTTTATTTTATTTCAGATTATTATGAAGGTACAATTAGGTTACAATGTTTGTGTTTGTTAGGTAAGGTCCCTGTTGTAGTTCTACCCCTAACTCATTTTGCACCAGTTTGAACATTCATGACGAATGATGGTGGAGATATCCACCTCTTTTTTTTTTTTTTTTAATTAGATCATAGCTGTGGTCATTAATGCAATCATGGGGTACAATATTCACCTCTTTACATCAATATTTTTCCAAAACATGGTAATCTGGAAAACAAAACCTTTTTTGTAAAAAAAAAAAAAAAAAAAAAATGATTTGGCTAGATTTGATGCTGATAAGATTCCTGTTCATAAATACATGATTACCTGTGTCTTCGGTGGAGATGGGATCCACAATTAGGCCTGTTTACCATGAGCACTACTTAAGTTATGACAGGCCTGGGACTAAGACAGGGGACCCCAAAGGAAAAGGAAGATGCTACAGGAACAAGAGATATGGAGGAGCATACTCATTGCAGGAACTTTTGTGAGAGTAAGAATAGAGATACAACATCAATGGCCACTGAAAGGGGAAGAGTTAGATTTAAAAAGAGGGGCCTGTGTGGTGGCTCACACCTATAATCCCAGCACCCTGGGAGGCCCAGGCAGGAAGATTGCTTCAGGCCAGGAGTTTGAGGCCAGCCTTGGCAAGAACAAGACTCCAGGCTCTACTAAAAGTAGAAAAAAATCAGCCGGGTATGGTGGTGTGTGCCTGTAGTCCCAGCTACTCGGGAGGCTGACGTAGGAAGATGAAGCTCAGGAGTTTGAGGCTATAGTAACTTACAATATAATAACAACAACAACAAATTAAAAAGAGGAGCTACATGTACTAATGTAAGAAATCTTCTGGGTGGTGCCTGTGGATCAAGGAGTAGGGCGCCAGCCCCATATGCCAGAGGTGGCGGGTTCAAACCCAGCCCTGGCCAAAAAAAAAAAAAAAAGAAAAGAAGAAGAAGAAGAAAAGAAACCTTCTAAGATATATTAAGTAGAAAAACATTTTGCAGGGATGCAGAATTATCTCACTGGTAAAAATAAAACAAAAACTAAATGCTAAATGTGAACACATATAAGCACACAGATAACACTTTTGTGTTTTTTTTGCAGTTTGTGGCTGGGGCTGGGTTTGAACCCACCACCTCCAGCATATGGGGCCGGTGCCCTACTCCTCTGAGCCACAGGCACCACCCCAGATAACATGTTTATATGTGCATTGAAAAAGTCAGGAAACATACACAGTTATATTGAGCAGTAACAATAGTTACCTCAGGGAAATGGGACTGGAGTATAAGTATGTGTAGGAAGAGGGATCTTTGCCTTCAAAAATGTATATATTGGGTGGCACCTGTGGCTCATCGAGTAGGGCCCCGGCCCCACATAAGTAAGACTCTGTCTCTATAAAAAAAAAAAAAAAAAAAGTATATATTATCTGGATTTTTTACAAAGAGCACTGAGTATTTTTAACAGAAAGAAAAAAATAATCAAGGCGGGGAGGAAAAGAAAAAGAAAGAAGCAAGAAAATACAAGCAAAAAGCTAAAGAAATTTCAGGAGGCTAGGGTATAAGGATTACTTAAGTTTGAATCCAGTCTGGGCAACATAGCAAGACCCTGTGTTTAAAAAAAAAAAAAAAAAAAAGCTGGCATCTGTAGCTTAGCCGCTAGGGTTCCAGCCACATACACTGGAACTGGCAGGTTTGAACCCAGCCCGGGCCTGCCAAACAATAACAACTACAACAACAACAACAAATAGCTGGGCGTTGTGGGCACCTGTTGTCCCAGCTACCTGGGAAGCTGAGGCAAGAGAATCGCTTAAACTCAAGAGCTTTCTTTTGTTTGTTTTTTATAGAGACAGAGTCTCATTTTATTGCCCTTGGTAGAGTGCCGTGCCGTCACACAGCTCACAGCAACCTCCAACTCCTGGGCTTAGGCGATTCTCTTGCCTCAGTCTCCCAAGTAACTGGGACTACAGGCACCAGCCACAACGCCTGGCTCATTTTCTGTTTTGCAGTTTGGCGGGGCCGGGTGTGAACCCGCCACCTTCAGTATATGGGGCCAGCGCCCTACACGATGAGCCACAGGCGCCGCCCGACCTGATTTCTTATTAGCTGGCTAAATAAGACAAAGGTCTTCGTAGATCCGAAAAACTCAATTATTCTTTCTTTCAGACTGAGCAATTACAAGCTACAGGAGAGAACCTATAACTCCCCTGCTCAAGTCTGCAGAAAGCAGGTTTTTAGTTATCTGCATTTCCCTCTAGACCTTTCCTCCATCATCATCATCATCATCATCATCACACAGTCCTTGACACTTACCAAGTGCTCACTATGAGTTAGTGACTAAGTAAGCACTTTATATACACTTACTCAGTTCCACGTCTTCCAAAGGCATTAATTTACAGGGAAATTTTTTTTAAAAGCATGAATCCTGGGAAACAATTTTCAGAAAGTAGCAGATGGAGGAAGAAGGAAAAAAACCTTTCCTCTTCCTTCTCGTCGTAAATGATAATATTTTTATTCCTCGCAGATGGCGCCTCCCTGGAATATTCTCGGCAGCAGCAAAGGCAGACTCCTTTGCACTGCTAGGGGCTTTTTGCAGCAGCTCTCACTCTTGCCATGCCTTTCACTTTCTGACCATCTGGGAATGTTTGGTTTTGGATCATGCAAAGAAATCAAGACAGAAGAGAGGAGGCAAGAAGGGGAAGCAAGGCATTGGTAGAGTAAAGGAAGAGTATTACAATGTGAGAGAGAGAAAGAGGAGGGGAAGAGAGGGAAGAAGAAAAAGGAGAAGGTGGAAGATAAGGGAAAGGAAGAAAGATGGAAAAGAGAAGAAGGTAGAGGAGGGATCAATTTTGAGTGACATATTACCCTGTGCAACTGACAAACTATGTCTGGAATCTCCTGCCTGCTAAACAACATTATTGAACCCAGATGCAGCAGTGCTCAAGTTCATGTTCAGGAACATGTGTCCAGCCAAACCTCTTAACTGAACTTTTAAAAGTATAAGTCGGTTATTCATTTTTTGTTTTTTTTTAGGCAGAGTCTCATTATGTCATCCTTGGTAGAGTGCTGTTATGTCACAGCTCACAGCAACCTCAAACTCTTCGGCTTAAGCGATTCTCTTGCCTCAGCCTCCTAAGTAGCTGGGACTATAGGCACCTGCCACAACACCTGGCTATTTTTTGTTGCAGTTGTTGTTCAGCAGGCCCAGGCTGGGCTCGAACCTGCCAGCCTCAGTGTATGTGGCTGGCGCCCTACTCACTGAACTACGGGTACCGCTTATTTTTAGTTTTAAAAGCATCTTTCTAGGTGGCGCCTGTGGCTCAGCGAGTAGGGTGCTGGCCCTATATACCAAAGGTGGTGGGTTCAAACCCAGCCTCGGCCAAACTGCAAAACAGAAAAATAGCCGGGCATTGTGGCAGGTGCCTATAGTCCCAGCTACTCGGGAGGCTGAGGCAAGAGAATCGCCTAAGCCCAGGAGTTGGAGGTTGCTGTGAGCTGTATGACGCCACAGCACTGTACCAAGGGCGATAAAGTGATACTCTGTCTCTACAAAAAGAAAAAAAGCATCTTTCTGCTAATATTTTTTCTCCTGCCATACATAAAATTCCCTTGCTTCATAATACTTCCAAAGCACTGGGGGAAATTCTTTTTTATTTTTTTAAACTTTATTCAAATTAATACGAGGGTATAATATTTCGGTTACATTGTTCTCACTTCTAGGGCAAAGTTCCATTTGCAGAAGAGCCCCTCCCCCAGGGGGCGTGTTATCCACCCTCACAGTGTGCATATTAGGGGAGATCCCGCCTCATGCCCTCCCTTCCTCTCAGTGGGGGAAGTTCTTACAAAAACCATGTTACACTTACCAAGGGATATATGGTGCTGTCATCCTTCTGGAACAAAATGTCTTCCGTGGTAGTGGATACCATGGACTCCTCAGTGATTCCTGCTTTGTACTGGAATTCTTTCTCTTTATCGAGGAAGACTGATACTTTCTTTTCTTGTCCCTTCTTTTCCATCTGTGATTCCAAATCTCTTCCTTCTTGTCCCAATTCTTCTTTGGGCATCTGGGTGGTTTTCTCCTCAAGTTCGCCTGAGGGCTGCCTTTCAGGTGAACTAACCTGTTGTTCCTCAAAACTGGTTTCATCAGAATCATGAAATTCATGTCCTGAGCTCAGGTGTCTTGAAAGCTCATTTGTTTCAGAACCCTCTGATTGCAATGAATGCTTTGACTCACTACCTCTATGGGTTTCCTTTGGAAAGAAATAAAAGGAGGTTGTGATTATAATGCAACATCCCCCCATTATTGTTTTTAATTTTTAACTTAAAATTTTTTTCTTTCTTTTGTAATTTAACTGATTGCTGGAATAAAAAAATTTTTTGAGGCAGATACCCCTCTCTCATAAAGGCTGGAGTGCAGTGGCCTAATCATAGTTCACTGTTCAAACTCCTGGGCCTACGCCTTGCCTCTTGCCTCAGCCTCCTAGGACTGCAGGCACCCACCACCATACTGGTTAATTTTTTTCCTTCTTTCTTTTTTTTGCTGAGGCAGAGTTTCACTCTATCGCCCTGGGTGGAGTGCTGTGGGGTCATCATAGCTCACAACAACCTCAAATTCCTGGGCTCAAGTGATCCTTCTGCCTCAGCTTCCCAAGTAGTAAGGACTACAGGTGTGTACCATGATACATGGCTGATTTTTCCATTTTAGTAGAGATGAGGTCTCACTCTTACTCAGGTTGGTCTCCTGAGCACAAGCTATCCACTACCTTGGCCTCCCAGAGAGCTAGGATTACAGGCCACGCCCGGCCAGAGACAATGTCTTAATGTTGCCCAGGCTGGCCTCAAACTCTTGGGTTCTAAAAATCCTCCCACCTCAGCCTCCCATATAGTTGGGATTACAGGTGTATACCACATCCCCCCCATTTAGTTTCCTTTTCTGTTCCTAATCAGCCAGTCTCACCAATAATAGCCTCATCTTGGAATCAGGAAATGTTTTAAAAAGGAGGCTGGAACATTTTATATTTAAAAAATAAAGGTATGTTAAGTTTATTCTTGGCCTGCTATTGCTAATACTAGCACAGCCCATAGCAAAATACAATAGAAAAATCATTCTACTAAGTGGCACTGGTGGTCTCCAAAAGGCTGACTAGTCACAGAGAATTACTGATCCTTCGGCCAGAGCTGAGCTCTTCTCCTGGGAGCAGTCTGTGGGAGCCCTACTTTACTTTTATCATACTGACTCTGTGCTAAGACAAACACACTTCAGCTAACCCCTACCAGTCCTAAAGTCATCTATGGCAACACACCTCCTCCAGAAGACTTCCATGACCATCCTCCAAACTGGGTTAAGTAGTGTTGTCTTATCTTCCGGGTATGGAGCATACTGTTTTACAATGTCTGATTATGGGTCTGCTTCCTGACATACCTTAGAGTTCCTTAAAAGAATGGATTGTCTTATTTGGTTTTGTATTGAAATAGCCTGGCCTATTATAAGCATTCAGTGAATGATTCGGAATGAATGGATAAATGAATTACAATTACTACTTACTGGGAAAATTCTTGACAAGGATGGCTGGAAATCAGTAACAAGTTTCTCCAAACTGATCATGGACTTAGTAATCTTTTGGAGTACCACTGTGTCTTCTTCCTGTAATCCTGTTGCCTCTTCCTCCTGGGCTTCTTCTTTGTTCTCTTCTTCCTCCTCTTTTTCCTCTTCTTCCTCCTCCTTTTCCTCCCCCTCTTCCTCCTCCCTTTCCCCTTCCTCTTTTTCCTCTTCCTCCTTCCCCTCTTCCTCCTGCCTTTCCCCCTCCCCTTCCTCCTCTTTTTCTTCTTCCTCCTTCTCCTCCCCCTCCTCCCCTTCCTCTTCTTTCTCCTCCCTCTCCTCCCCTGCCTCTGCCCTCTCCTCCCCCTCTTCTTCTTCCCTTTGCCCCTTCCCTTCCTCCTCCTTCTCCCTCTCTCCTTCCTCCCCCTCGTCCTCCTCCCTCTCCTCTCCCTCTTCCTCCTCTCTCTCCTCTCCCTCTACCCACTCCTCCCCTTCCTCTCCCTCCTCCCCTTCCTCTTCTCCCCCCTCCTCTTCCTCTCTCTCCTCCTCCTCCCTCTCTTCACCTTTCTCCTCTTCTTTCTCCCTCTTCTCTTCCCCCTCCCTCTCCTCACCTTCCTCTCCTCCCTCTTCTTCCTCCTCCCCCTCTCCCTCCTCCTCGTCTGGAAAATCTCTCCATGCTAATATGTCATCTTCTTCTGATTCTTGTATATTTTCTACTTCTTTATAATTTGGATTATAGTCTTCTTCCATTTCTGTTTCTCCATCTTCTTCAGTTTCTTCTTCTGCATCTGACATTCTTCTCTGTGGAGTTCCCGCTAGAGAGAGTATGACCATAATAATCAGCAGGCCCCTCTGTTTTCCATTTTGATTTCCTGGTGCACTAACCTATTGATGAAATGTACATTACCAGCTCTGGTTCCTTCCCACGAGAATAAAAAGAATGTCATATTTGCCTACCCCAACTCTTAAAAAAACTGATCCTGGGACCTCTTGTCTTTCTAGGAATAATCTCAGAGCCATCTAACTCATTTAAAATATATTTATATTCCCACAGGCAGCAAAATGCATAACGGAGGCATTAGCAACAATTCTAACATTAGGAATAAAAGAAGCAGCAATGCAGCTTAGTATTAAAAGCATGGGCATACTTTAAAAGTATTAAAATCAGCTTATCCTAAAACTGAAACCCATTTCACATTCATTTGCTCTGTGACCACAGGCAACTCATCTTACTCTTCAGAATCTGCATTTGCTCACAGGCAAAATAAAAATGATAATCCTAAATGCTAAGATTGTTGTGAAGATTAGGTAACACATGTAAATTGCTCAACACAGTTCCAGCACATAGTGTCTGAAAATGGTAGCAATGTGGAGCTAGAAGCAACCCTAATTCACAGAGAAAGAAACAGTTTAAAAGCCTTTTGACGGCTCGGCGCCCATGGTTCAACGGGCTAAGGCGCCAACCACGTACACTTGAGCTGGCGGGTTCGAATCCAGCCCCGCCCGTCAAACAACAATGACGGCTGCAACCAAAAAATGGCCGGGCGTTGTGGCGGGAGCCTGTGGTCCCAGCTACTTGGGAGGTGGAGGCAGGAGACTCGCTTGAGCCCAAGAATTGGAGGTTGCTGTGAGCTATGATGCCATGGCCCTCTACCCAGGGTGACAGCTTGAGGCTCTGTCTCAAAAAAAAAAAAAAAAGCCTTTTAACATATTCTCTTTTTTTTTTTTTTGAGAAAGAACCTCAAACTGTCACCCTGGGTAGAGGGCCATGGCCTCACAGCTCACAGCAACCTCCAATTCCTGGGCTCAAGCAAGTCTCCTGCCTCTGCCTCCCAAGTAGCTGGGACCACAGGCGCCTGCCACACGCCAGGCCATTTTTTGGTTGCAGCCACCATTGTTGTTTGGCGGGTCCAGGCCGGATTCGAACCCGCAAGCTCAGGTGTACGTGGCTAGCACCTTAGCCCGTTGAGCCACAGGTGCCGAGCCTTGACATATTCTCTTATTTATTCCTTACAACAAACAGGAGTACCAACTGGGACAAACGAGAAGGATGGACACATTATCTCTGAAAAGTTGGACCCAGAACAAAAATTGCCAAATTTTCAGTGACGTTAGAATAAAAGAATCCAACTCCTTGAAAATATAGTCCCAAAGAGTACAGGGTAGATAAGGTGTTTCTATTTCTTCATTTCTCTTTCTCAGCCAATGTATCAGTTCGTCAACTCCATCTCTGGCAAAAATGTAAGTAAATAAAGAGTTTCAGGCTCTGAGAAGTGAAGTGCCTTATTCAGGATGACACAGCTGATAAGAAACAGATCTAACATCTGAAAAATTACTCCATCTGAAAAATTACTCCCATAGATTCAAGTCCAGGGCTCTCACCACCAATCCAAACTTTGCCAGGGCATTTTCATGGGGACTGGGATGGGGACGGGTTCAACGCCCAGTCGAGCCGCAGGGGCTTTAGGGCAGAGCTGGCAGGTGTGTGGTTCTGTGGGGAGCAGAAAGCTGGCGGGGGCTCTTCTCCAGCTCAGGTCTTCCTGGGGCCGTCCCAGGCCCAGCCTGGCCTAAGCAGAGTGCACGCCCTCATAGGGCACCAACCCCCACCAGGCTAGGGACCCCCACCTCAGGCCCTGTGACCTCTGCCCCAGACTTACAGAGAGCAACCGCTTTCGTCCCCAAAAGGCCAGAGTCGTCTCCGCCGCCTGGACTTCCTCGGCTACTTCCGAGGGCTGGAGCGGCAGCTACCTTCTCTACTACGAGCTCCCTAGTTACGGTTGCTACCCAAGCTTTGTCCCCATGGCAACCACACAGCCTCGGGGCGACAGGCCGTTAATCTACTGGGCTGCACCTAGGTCATGTGCCCAGAAAGCTGCCGCGAGCGAGGCCAGCACGCCCCCTGCCGGTTGAAATGGCTCTCTTCGTCTGTCTTCCTCCCTTGCTTTCTCCTGTCAAGCCGTCCCCCATCTTTCCATGGTGCCATGCCCCCAAAAGGCTGCAGCCACCAAACCTGGTGGTATTGATTTTCCGAAGGGTTAGCAAGGTGAAGTTAATAAGTCTGAAATCTTTGATAACATTCTCTTGTCCAAAAGCAAACGAAATTTCCAGGTCTGGTAGATGCAACACACATGTGTCCCGCCTGCCTCCTGGCCACAGCACCACATGCTGTAGAGAGAACTTCAGCTAGCTGGGATTAAATATTATATAGACTACATTAGCTTGCTCTTATCACAAAGCGTTTCTGCAGAACTAGTTTGGTTAAATCTATAGCATTTTTGAATGTTCAAAATGACTCTCAGTTAGAATCTCACAGAAGACCAGGACAGGTGGCCATCCTGAGGTTTCCACAGGGAGGCCTGCAGGAAACCAGGCAGATGCACTGATGCAGAACACTCTTTGCTGCTACTGTTTTAGGAGAATGAGAACTATGCGCCCTCTCCCCACCACCATGCCTCAATGATGGTAAGGTGATTAATATGCATTCATCTCAAAATTTTAAAAAGGGATAAACTAGATGGTACAAGCTGTGTTTATTATAGTCAGGAACTTATAAAAGGAAACTGGAAAACACTTGGAATTAAAATATGCAATTTAAACAATAACCATTGGTAAACACAGCAAGTCTATATCTACAAGAAAAGAATACACAATTTGAGGGAAGACATACCACAGGAACGCTTTCAAGTTGAAATGCTTTTAAGAACTCATAGCTGGAAGGATACACCAATACTGACTCCCAAACAGGGCAAGCTGGGGTCTGTACCTAACCCAAGCAAATCCAATCCCAAAAAACAGGTTTGCTCAGCAGAATGTGCCAGACCTCCTTCAAAACAGAAAGTGGTGTACAAAAACTGGAGAAATGAACATTGTGATACCATGAAGAGACAGAAAGATGCAGACACAGCATCAGTAGAAATCAGAGACCCATTTCAATAACTTAAAAGAGAAAATAAAAGAAGGAATAAGCGTTTTCAAGAGGTCTGATCTGCAAACTGTAGTTCCCATTAGCAATTTCAGGCACATCTTAGCAGTTTACAAAATAGTGCTGATCTCAGGGCATGGCCATGGGGTTCAATTACAAAAAGTCAAATTAGAAGCTAATCTGCAGTACTTTATATTCCACAAGTGAAAGGAGCTTGCTGCCTTCTGGTAGGTTACTGAAAAGGGACTAGTGGGGCTGGCTGGGGAGCCTCCTGGCTTTCCTCATTCTCCAAAGGGAGCTGCTGCAGGCCTAAAGGCCTAACTGCTGAGGATGCACGAACTATTCAGCAATTTCTGTGGCCACACCAGCAGTGCTCCAGTGCAAAGGAAAATGTTGGTCAAATCTTGACTTTGGCACAATTGCTTGTTTGTTTTGCCCCACTTTCTATGAGGATGTTCTGTCCGAGCTTTGGTTTGAGAGACTCTTAAGAAATTCAGCTGGGGTGATAACCTGGTCATATCAGCACTGTAAAACTGTGTTTATTTGAAAATAAAATAAAATAAAACAAAATCCAAAAAGGTCATATCAGCACCTGCCAGAATAACTCCCACCACAAGCCAGAGAATTCCCATTCAGGGCATTTGAAAAAGATGCTAAGCACAAATCAAGTTTTTTAACAATGCCTTAATCCAGAGAGATTACATGAGAAGGCCAAAGCATTTCCACCACCTAGAAGTTCAGGCTTCTGGCCTCTTCCAGATCCTTATGCTTCAGGCAGAGAAGAGAGTGAGGAAATCTCCACTAGACCCAAGTCCAGGGCAAGAGAAGATGCTTTCCTGCTAATTAATGTTTCCCAAGGACAGTCATCTCTGCAGAGGAACAATGTTGCACCTGGAAGAAAAGAAGAAAAGGAATGGCGTAAATGCAGTGGGCTCCATTCAGAAAAGTCAGAAGGTAAGTCTTAGCTTTTCATCTACATTCTTTCATTCTTTTTTCTTTTTCTTCAGGGGAAAGTGCAAACCCAGTCCCTTACTACCACAAATTATGTAGTCGAGTTTCCCAAATTTGGGGAGATTGCAGGGGTCAGCATATCCGGAGTGGAATGGATAAGCCTCACCCTGGGAAAACCACCTTCGTGATTATGGCATCTCCCCTGCCAGGTAACTTTATATTCTTTCATTCTTTTAAAACAAATGCCCGGTTAACGAAAGAACCAGAGCGACTCTTAGGACAGACACCAGCTCCCTCTGCCTCTTGACCTGCAGTCTCATTGCTACCACTCGTATTTATCACTAGTTCCCACACACTCTGGGATGCCCCAATGTCCCCCAAGATTTCCCTTCCACCTTCATATCTAATACAAACTCAGTTGATGCTTCAGTGTGAATGAACAGAAATAGGTACTTTACCCCAACAATCCTTTTCCTGACCAGCGTGTTGGAACAAGTCTGAGCTGGTGTTTCTCTCCCCTACGGATCACCACCACGTTCAGAGACTTCTGTAAAGAAAATAAGCACATTTCAAGAGAGGGCGAGGATGTGGCACTCTTAGGGCAGCCAGTGATGCTGGGAATCAGCACTATTTTCTTGGGAAAGCACAGGTCCTCTCCCCCCAAAAATCTTTCAAAGGTACATATAAGATATATTTTATTAGTACTAAAGAGTAAATTGAAATACAAATGAAGTGGTCCTTCTAAGACTGTTTATAAATTCAAAAATTGAAAACACTCAACATGTCCATCAATAAGGTAGGATTCAAATGTAGTATGGTGATTTAAGAGTTTTAGTAAAACAAAATAAAAACAGCAAAGTATGAATCCATTTGATTATATTTTCTAGAAGGACATGTGTGTTGCTTTGTGCAAAGTTTTCTGGAAGAATATACCCCCAAAACCTAGACTAGTTACTCTGAGAAAGAAATGTCAGTAGTTTGGAGTAAGAGAAAGATGTTTCTGTTTGTGGGGAGAGACTATATGTTTTTTATTATTAAGGAATCTACTTTTGTGACAGTCATGAGGTTCAGGCTGAGTCAACACTGACAAGTTCTGGAGGTAACTACATCCACTCTGAATCTTCTCATTACAATCCCTGTCTTCTTTTCAACCCCAGCTGGAAACTCAGACTCACAAGGCCTTAATCTCTGCCCTTCTATTCCTGGCAAATGGCAAAGCCAACACGTAGGAGGGTTTTTTCATAAGAGAAAATGACTTTGTCTTCCTAGAAGACAAACACTCCACTTTGCTGTAGGAGGCAGATAGCAACCCTGAACCACAGACAGGCTATGGCCTGTGCAGGCCTCAATTACTTTCATATATTTCTGTTAACTTTTTTTTAGCCATGTGTATGTATTACTACCTTAATTTAAAAAAATTAAAGTACATAAGGGGGAACATACCAAAAAAAATTATAAATCAAAACAAGATGCCATCAAAATCTAAAACTTTTATGCATTAAAGGACACTATTGATAGGGTAAAAAGACAATCCACAGAATGGGAGAAAACATTTACAAGTCACTATAACAAGTCAACAACAGAAAGCCAAACAAAATGAGCAAAGGACTCGAATAGACATTTCTTCAAAGAAATATACAAATTTGATCAAAGTTCCTAGTGCCTGCCTCTGTTCCATTATGCAGGACCAAGAAGTGCAGCCCAGTAGGAGTTCCTAAACCTAGAACTGTTGGTTAAACAGAAGACTTCATTTGGGAATCAAAAACTTTACTAAGTAATTTCTCTGGACTTTGAGCCCTGTATTTCTCCTGAAAAGTGTGGATCTTTTGTTCGTTTCAAATTACCAAGAAATGAGCAAGATGATTCAATAGAAATGTTAATGATGTGGTATGCCACAAATTGGAAGCCATCAGCTGATTTTGAATTTTATTTATTTTTTTATAGAGACAGAGTCTCACTTTTAGCGCCATTGGCAGAGTGCCGTGGTGTCACACAGCTCACAGCAACCTCCAACTCCTAGGCCCAGGCAATTCTCTTGCCTCAGCCTCCCGAGCAGCTGGGACCACACGCACTCGCTACAACGCCCGGCTATTTTTTATTGCAGTTTGGCCGGGGCCAGGTTTGAACCCGCCACCCTTGGTACATGGGGCCGGCGCCCTACCCACTGAGCTATAGGCACCGCCTGAATTTTAATTTTTACTTTATTTTTTAACAGGCTGAAATGGTCAAAATGCATATGAATAAAGTTCTAACCTACTCCTGTCAGATTAGTTCTATACTGCTATGCACTGCACCATACTTCTTTAAATTCTCAGGTATGGTTTGGGCAGGGTATTAATTAATTAATTAATTTATTTATTTATTTTTATTTTTTTGAGACAGAGCCTCAAGCTGTCACCCTGGATAGAGTGCCGTGGCATCACAGCTCACAGCAACCTCTAATTCCTGGGCTTAAGCAAGTCTCTGGCCTCCGCCTCCCAAGTAGCTGGGACTACAGGCACCCGCCACGTTGGCCCGGCCATTTTTTGGTTGCAGCCGTCATTGTTATTTGGCAGGCCGGGCTGGATTCGAACCCGCCAGCTCAGGTATATGTGGCTGGCACTTTAGCCCGTTGAGCCATAGGTGCCAAGCCAGGCAGGGTATTAATTAAATTAATTAATTATAGTAATACCCTATTAATAAATTAAATAAAATGGTAGCCAGTGGTTGCTCGCGCCTGTAATTACAGCACTCTGGGAGACCGAGGCATGAGGTCACTTGAACGGAGGAGTTTGAGGTTGCAGTGAAGCTATGATGACACCACTGCACTCCAGCCTGGGTGACAGAGCAAGACCCTATCTCAAAAAAAAAAAAAGAAAAAGAAAAAGAAAAAGATACCAAGTAAATTTTAAAAACGAACTTTTCAAATAGTCAAAATTACCATAAAACAAAGTTAAAGACAAGGAACTAACCAGTAGAAAATATGCCACATGTATAACAAAGACGTAATATCTAGAAAATATAAAGAATCCCTACAAATCAATTTTTTAAACCCAATAGCAAAAAATGGGAAAAAACATAAACAAGAAATTCAAAGAAGTAAAAGTATAAACAAATAAAAAAAGATAATCTTGGTAATTAGAAAAAAATAAGTTACAAGACATCATTTAAGCAGAAATTTTAAAAGATCAACACTACAGAGCACTATTGATGATATGGTTTACTCACATACTTTTAGGCTTTTTCAAAGTACCTATTAAAATTTTACACATGCATAGCTCAGAGCCTGTAATTCTACTTTCTGGCATCTACCTAGAGAAGCACCCACTTCTGTGCACAGTCATGCCAAGTATACATGACTATCCATCCTGACATAAAACTGAAAGCCAAAATGTCCACTGATAAGGCAATGGACAAACTGCACTCTATACAACAGAGAACTACTCAGCAATAAAAAAGAACGAATGAATATGTACCAAAATGAAAAGATCTCCAAGAAACACTGTTAAATGAAAACTGGAATTAGGAAGCAGGAAGGGGGATTTTTCTTTTTTTTGAGACAGAGTCTCACTTTGTCGCCCTCAGTAGAATGCTATGGCATCACAGCTCACAACAACCTCAGACTCTTGGGCTTCAGTTATTCTCTTGCCTCAGCCTCCCAAGTAGCTGGGACTACAGGCACCCACCACAACGCCCAGCTGTTTTTTTGTTGTAGTTGTCACTGTTGTTTAGCTGTCCCAGGCCAGGTTTGAACCCGCCTGTCCCAGTATATATAGCAGGTGCCCTAATCACTAAGTTATGGGCGCTGAGCCAAAAAAGGAATTTTAGTTAGGCTGGCTAGGAAAGGCCCTGCTGAGGTGTCACTGGTGTAAAGAAGATAGGGATGGCTCGGTGCTTGTAGGTCAAGTGGCTAAGGCATCAGCCACATATACCAGAGCTGACACGTTTGGATCCAGCTCAGGCCTGCCAAACAATGACAACTACAACCAAAAAATGGCCGGGCATTGTGACAGGTGCCTGTAGTCCCAACTACTAGGGAGGCTGAAGCAAGAGAATCGCTTAAGCCCAGGAGCTGGAGGCTGCTGTGAGCTGTGATGCCACAGCACTCTACCCTGGGCAACAGCTTGAGGCTCTGTCTCATAATAAAAAAAAAAAAAAAAAAGAAGACGACAGCGCGGCACCTATGGCTCAGTGAGTAGGGTGCCAGCCCCATATACAGAAGGTGGCGGGTTCGAATCTGGCCCTGGCCAAACTGCAAAAAAAAATAGCCAGGTATTGTGGCAGGTGCCTGTAGTCTCAGCTACTCAGGAGGCTGAGGAAAGAGAATCGTCTAAGCCCAAGAGCTGGAGGTTGCGGTGAGCTGTGACGCCAGGCTTTCTACCAAGGGCAACAAATTGAGACACATACACACTAAAAAAATAAAAAAAGATAGGGGGCGCCAGTCCCATATACCGAGGGTGGCGGGTTCAAACCCAGCCCTGGCCAAACTGCATCAAAAAATAGCCGGGCATTGTGGCGGGCACCTGTCCAGCTACTCGGGAGGCTGAGCCAAGAGAATCACCTAAGCCCAAGAGCTACAGGTTGCTGTGAGCTGTGACTCCACAGCTCTCTACTGAGGGCAATAAAGTGAGACTCTGTCTCTACAAAAAAAGAAGAAGATAGGGGTAAGGGGGAATGCATTCCAGGTAGAAGGAACAGTAAGTGCGGAGACACTGAACTGAGACTGTCCTGAATAACAGCACTATGAAGGCAGCAAAGGACTCAGCAATGTTTCCTGGCCCCAAGCAAGTCCAGGGACATTGACCACATGCCAAGTGCTATGATCTGAATATCTATGTCCTGTTCAAAATCATATGTTGAACCCCTAACCTCCAATCTGATAATATTAGGATGGGGCTTTTGGGAGGTACTTAAGATACAAGGGTAGAGCCCCTATAGGGTTATAAGACCACCCTACATAAGCCAAACAAAGGCAAACTTTTAATGGGTTAAAATGGCTTCTGCTAATACAGAAGCAAGAGAACTGCCCCCTCTCCCCCACCCTGAGTGACTGACTGTCTGGAGGTAAAAGTCCATAAAAACAGTGACTCTGAAAGTATGCTTCTGTTAAGCCCAGGTGGTTAGGGGCTCTCAACCCCACCCCTGGTGATACGGACCAGAGGGTGACTTATGTCTGCACATAATGTCCTGGAGCCTAAAGATCTCTGTTCTGTGGAGAAACAAAGTCATAAATCCATTTTGGGTTAAGTGTGTGCTTGAGGGGTTTCATTCACCAGTTCCTCTGCAGCTCCTTGTGATCTTTATTTAGATACTTTGTTCAAAAGCTAAGGCATGTCTGAGAAGAATGTAAAAACAGAAAGTATTGTGTTGATTTGTAGACTGAATGTTTTTCCATAAGTTAATTTCAGATAGAAGTTAGGTAATGGTAAAAGGCTATAGATCATAGATTAAAGTGTGTATGTGACCAACAGTGTATATAAGGTGGCCCAAAATAAAGATGATTTGCTACAAGCCATCTAGAGTCATGTAGTCCGGTTTCTTGCCTCTCTCAATAATAATTACAGGAGCGAGTTCTGCACCTGAGGCAAAGCTATTGTTTCCTCGTGTCTCTGTTCCCGCAATAGCCCTTATGATGGAATATGTAGAGGACTGGATACCAAGCTTGCAAAGGACAGTTACTGATTCTTATCACATTAAAAGGAAACGCTGAGAACAGGACAGTCTTCTGGCAAGCCTAGACACGTTTCCTGACTTGCAGGCAATCCCCCAAGTAACTCAGTGTTCTGGAGTCGGTCACTCACTAGTAAGCATGTGTTAAACATTGATGCTTAGTAGTTCTTCATGAGGGTTGTGGAAAGAACATGTGAGGAGAGCACGTGGCAATCCTTACACAGGCAGCCCTCATGTAATTACCTGAACTCTCCACACCTGTTTATGTTTATTACCTTTACTCTCCATACCTGTGGTGTATAACCTTAATAAACAGCCATTGTGGAGGGGGCTCGTGGCTACCCTGCAATTTAGGTTAGCTCGCCTCCCGCAAGCTTGTACTTCAATCCATGTTACGCCTGGTTCCTTCCTGCGGCGACCGAGACCAGGCCATAGGGGTTGTGACAGGAATTAGTGCCTTGCATGAGAGGCCTCTCTCCCATTCTGCCACAGATTGTGATGACACAGACAGAAACTGCCACATATGGACTAGAAAGCAGTGACACCAAATCTGCTGGCACCTCGATTGTGGACTTCTCAGCCTCCAGAACTGTGAGAAATGAATTTCTTTTGTTTGTAACCCACCTGGTCTATTACATTATGTTACAGCAGCCTGAACAGACTAAGGCACCATGTAGCCCCAACTCACCCCCTCACTGTGCTGCACCACAGTGCTGATGTTACTCAGTGAGTGGAAGTTTTGGATGTTGACAGAGCCAAATTCCATAATCTCATCATCCACTTGCAGACCCTAAAAAGAGAAGAGATGATGTAGAATCAGGCTAGAGATTTAATGTGCTTCTGATGTTGTTTACCCTTCAATACTCAGTTTTTTTGTGTGTTTGTTTTTTTGAGACAGAGCCTCAAGCTGTTCCCCTGGATAGAGTGCCATGCCATCACAGCTCACAGCAACCTCCAACTCCTGAGCTCCAGCGATTCTCCTGCCTCAGCCTCCCAAGTAGCTGGGACTACAGGCGCCAAGTAGCTGGCTTTTTTTTGGTTGCAGCTGTCATTGGCCTGGGCTGGATTCGAACCCGCCAGCACAGGTGTATGTGGCTGTCGCCTTAGCCGCTTGAGCCACAGGCGCCAAGCCTCAATACCCAGTTTAATATCAAGGTCAAGAGCTCGTATTCTATACAGCAAGCTCAAAGCAGTGAGGTCAGGGATTCAGACACAGGAAGGGACAGTGGATAATTGGGCCACCTCCTCCTGAAGGTGTTCCTTCTAGAGCAGATCTAGTAAAAGTGGCTAGGTCTACTCAACGTGCGACAGATGATGGTTGTGAAGGCCTTAAGGTGTGTGAATAAGCCAACTGCTGATCTCTGGAGCCCTGACCCCAGGTTCAATGGTAAGAAGAGGTAGGCCAGTCTGGACCATTTAATCAACAGTCAAAACAGACAAGACAAACATTTGTCCGAGAAGCCTCCAAATAAGCAGCCACAGGTACACAGCTGACCCAAACTAGAGTGACCCTTTCATTCTAGATCAGTGGTTCTTAACCTTCTAATGCCGCGGCTCTTTAATACAGTTCCTGTAGGTCACGACCCACAGGTTGAGAACCGCTGTTCTAGATCCTAAGGAGGACACAGACCACTACTCATTTATCCCTTTAACAAATACTTGTCGGCTGGGCACGGTGAGACTGGGGAGAGAGGACTTCAGGCATCTCTGGCAGGCGGGATCTGCCCAGAAACTTCCCTTTGGGGACACAGGGAGACAGCGTGAGCCTTCTGGACATCCTGAGGAAGGCAAAAGCAGCAGAGATTGG
>CAUYON010015633.1:0-15428 GCA_963573935.1 Arctocebus calabarensis
AACCTCCAATTCCTGGGCTCAAGTGAGTCTCCTGCCTCCGCCTCCCAAGTAGCTGGGACCCCAGGCACCCGCCACAACGCCTGGCCATTTTTTGGTTTCAGCCGTCATTGTTGTTTGGCGGGCCCAGGCTGGATTCGAACCTGCCAGCTCAGGTGTATGTGGCTGGTGCCTTAGCCCGTTGAGCCACGGGCGCCGAGCCCCAGAAGAATTTTTCTGAGGAGGAAATAGATGATGAAGAAAACGTGATTTTGACATTGGTTCCAGTTAAAGATGACTCAAATAAAGAACAAGTGGAACCAACGGTTTCTTCAACTTCTGAGGTCAAATGAACAATCCCAGGAAATACAATGAAGTCCATCCACCTCTAATAAACAATTGAAAGCTATCCCAAAACCTGGATGTAAAAAACCAGTTCTTCCCTTGCCAACAATTTGCCTCCCCTTGATAATGTGTGTTGAGACACTTTGCAGACTGGTGCCAGCAAAACAAGTTGAGTACTGATGGCAAAAAAATAGAAGTTTTTTCTGAGGCTTCTGAAGCATGCCTCTCCTGGACAGAAATATAATATTCCTGAAACACCAGAGGAGGCCAGATTACAGTCATGTTCAAGGAAACTCAAGGCAGAGACCAAGAGAACAAGACCTCAGGAAAGGTCTGAGATGATTGTGGAAGTGATAACACCAGCTCAGGAATCTTCCTTGGCATCATGGGAAGGATGCTGCAAGAGTTGACCAGTCTAAGGCTGTGAATTCACGGTCCATTCCTGCTTCTGCTGAGGCCTTTTGACAATAGCTTCAGGTGGTGTGTGATCCATGGCAAGGCTCTTCCAGCAGACACAGAGGGTTGAGTTCACCTACAGCTTCATGCAGGTCAGGCCTGGGTGCCAGCCATGCCCAGGAGGATGATTTCCCCTCTTTCTGTTACCAGCCTGTGTTTTCCCATCTCCAGGCCTAGAAGATAATATGTTATGCCCTGAATGTGCTAAGAGAAATAAGAAGAGAAGGAAAAGATTAATGACAGTGAAGAGGAAGAAGTCATCTACTTCCAATACAAAGTATTACAGAGTGGTGGATATACTTATAGAATGTGTAAGCTGATATGAAGGAATGCAAGAAGAGATCATTTGAAGGAACCTTTGTGATCTATAAAACAAAATCAGACTCGGTGCCTGTGGCTCAATGGGCTAAGTCACCAGCCACATACACCTGAGCTGGTGAGTTCGAATCCAACCCGGGCCCGCCAAACAACAATGACGGCTGCAACCAAAAAATGCCCAGGCATTGTGGCGGGCGCCTGTAGTCCCAGCTACTTGGGAGGCGGAGGCAAGAGACTCGCTCGAGCCCAGGAATTGGAGGTTGCTGTGAGCTGTGATGCCTCAGCACTCTACCTAGGGTGACAGCTTGAGGCTCTGTCTCAAAAAAAAAAAAAAAATCAAGTAATTAGGACTCCACTGTGAAGATGGTTGACTGGGTGACAGCCCTGTCTTAAAGAGACCCTTTTGGGGGGCATGAAAGCCACTAAAATAAAGTCACTGCAATTGAAAAAAATAAAATAAGGCTCGGCGCCTGTGGCTCAACGGGCTAAGGCTCCAGCCACGTACACCTGAGCTGGTGGTTCGAATCCAGCCCCCGGGCCCGCCAAACAACAATGATGGCTGCAACCAAAAAAATGGCCGGGCGTTGTGGCGGGTGCCTGTAGTCCCAGCTACGTGGGAGGTAGAGAAAGGAGACTCGCATGAGCCCAGGAATTGGAGGTTGCTGTGAGCTGTGATGCCATGGCACTCTATCCAGGGTGATAGCTGAGGCTCTGTCTCAAAAAAGAAAAGAAAAGAACAATAAGTTTTACACACACCCCAGCTGGACCCCTGGGGGATGACAGCTACTCTGGCAGGCCAGATGGTCACCACATTCAGTTCTAGCAATAGGCAGTGGGCTGTCCAGGTGGACACTCGTGCTATCTGTCAGACACACAGGTCATTCCTTAACTGATCTTAAGAACTAAAACAAAGGGTGGGAATCCACACACCCACAGGCAGGTAGAACCAATCCCTACTACTCCAGTGGAGAGAAAGGACAGGGACAGGGAGGAAGGCCACCGTACTCCATGTCTGACTTGCTACCAAATTGCTGTGTGACTGTGGACTAACCTCTCACCCACTCTGTGCCTTTTTTCTTATCTGTAAATGAGGCTAATGAGAATATTTCCCTCCTTGGGGTGCGAGGAGAACTTCCCGACCTGATCGAGATAAAGACCTGACAGAAGGTCTGTCTGGCACACGGTATTAGGCACAGGGCCTCGCACCAGCAGAATGACACCCTAACCAGCTGCCACAGGTCTCAGTTTCAGTGGTGTTGTTAGTAGTGGTTGGCGGTGGCAGCATCTTTATTTTCACTACAGGGTTACAAATGAGATCGATTCCGTAGGTTTGTTCTTAAGCTGAATCTGTACATAAGTCAGAACAAGTACATTTACCTATTACCTGTAATACCCTCTGTTCACAAGTGCAAATTGTATGTCTCTCAGATGTCTGTAACTCAGGGACTTACTTTAATAGCCTCTGTTTATAAGTGTGAGCTGTACTTAAGGCAGATATTTGTAACTTGGAGACTGGCTGTACATGTTCTAGAAATAACTTTTTCAACTCAGGAATTATGAGCTCCATGTTTTCCTTCCGATCAAGAGTCTACAACAAATACGCAATGGGCTAGAGAAATGGGTGCGGGGGTGGTGCTTGGGGGATCAGAGAACCCTTTGTCCAGGCCCTTCCTATCTGGGCTTCTGGGATGTTTGGTGCAGGGGGCCCGTGGGGTATTGCTCCTCCCACCAGTGTGTTTGCTGAACTTGCTGATGGTGGGCAGGTCCCGGTGTGGGTGGGAGGGAAGAAGCCACTGGCCCATGGCATGGAGATGGAACCTCTGCCTCTTTCATCCAGCTGAGGAGGAAATCAGCTGGGTGAGTGGATGGGTGGGGTGGGAGGAGCACGAGAAAGACAAAGTAAAGAGGGACACTGTTCTGCAGGGGGCTGAGCCCCGAATCCCCAGCCGGTAGCATGAGAAGGGGGGTGCAGAGTGCAGGAATCATCCATGTGAATAAACTCAGCCTTCTGTGTATCCACTGGACAGCACACTTCACAGAGCACGTCTCGCTCACTCAGCTTGCCTGGTGCTGGCTGTGTCAAGGGGGATGGCCATCGTGCGGATTTTACCACCAAGGAGACGGTGGCTATGGCCAAAGACCCCATGGCAAGTGAGGGGGCCAGTGCAGACCTGGCCCTGCAACCCCAATCTGATCTGCCTCACCTTTTATGTAGAATGGACTTCACACCAGCCCCATGACCCATGCCGGCAGGAGACACACAAGAATGGGCAAAGTCGTCTGCCCAAACGATGGCCTGGCAGGTAGGAAGGGAGAAGGTACAAGAATGCTACAGAAGAAGAGCACTGGTCACTGGAAGGAAGGGCGACGACTTAGGAGTGTGGGATCTAGGGCTCCTGGCCTCATGGGAGAGGGCTCTGAACTCTGTGTGGGATCTAGAGCTCCTGGCTTCATGGGACAGGGCTCTGAACCCGGCTTTGAAGGGGAGAGGGGGCATCCGAAGGACAAAGCATTGAAAGGCTGGAGACCACCACGGGGAGCTGCAAGTGTCTCAGCCTGGCCAGTACGGGGGCCAGGAAGGTGCATCTCAGGCCAAGTTCAGAGACCTGGGTCTGCTCCTGGGAACAAAGTCAGCCCGAGGACTTGGCACTTTATCCCACAGGTGAGGAGCACTAAAGACTCTCTGCAGGAGAAAGTTCCCTCTGGCAAGGATGAGGACAGAAAGACAGACCAGGACACAAGTGGAGACGGCCCCCAGGTGAGAAGCTCCTGCAGTGGGCAAGGGAGGAAAGGAGGTTTGACCAAGGGCTGTAGCAGCGGTGTCAGCATTTGGGGATGGATGTTCCCACATCAAGAAATACCCCACCCAGCTAGGGTCCCTCCAGTGGAAACTACCCCCAGGACCTGCAAGTCAGAACCCCTTGGGTACCCTGTGGGAGACGGAGAGCCTGCTCTCGGCCCCGCCGGAGGCCCCCCCGGCTCACCGAGGCGCACAGGTGGCTGCTGCTTGCTGCTGCAGAGCACAGACTCATGGAAGCATTTTCCAACATCACTATTAATCTCTCCGACACACTTGAGCGTCTGGCTGGGTGGGAAAGACCACACTGTTAACTTCAATTAAAAACTGCTGGGATGCATCCTGCTTTGCCTAAAATGTTCTCAGAGGAGACGAAGGATTGGAGTCTTTTAAAAAGTCTCCAGCAAGGGTCCTTTGGGAGCTCTGAGAAGGTGCATAAATTTATATAAGCCAATATCCATGAGATTTTTAAAAGAAGGGAGAGCAGAGGGTGGGGGTCAGGGAAGAGGGGCGGTAGAAGTGGTGTCACTGGGAACTTTCTTTCCCAGGAGCACTGGGCCAGCAGGATGTGCCGCACTCACAAGATGTGTTTGTGAGTGAGCAGACAGCAGAGGCCCTGACCAGAGGGAGTGAGCCCCGAGGAAGAGCATGGGGCAGCCAGGTGGCTGGTTCAAATCCCAGCTCTGCCACCTAACTTTACTTCAAACACCAGACACTTTATTTATATCGGCTGTAGCCCTGATTAGATGGGGCATTCTTGGAGGCCGGCAGCCCTGGTGACTGACAACCTTGGAGCAGAGAGGGATCCTGAGTCCTGACTCTGTACCTCAAACCCCTAATCAGCATTCTATGCTGTTGTAGGGAAACTAAGCTCAGAGAGAGGACGCTGGCCATCACTCACCTCTCGGTCACTCAATCTGTACGCAGCATTGTCAAAAGCAAAGAGGCCCAGCTCCAAGCCCCTTCACCTCCCCTCCCCGTGAAGGGTTCCCTGGGCAAGTCTGTGTTCCCCAAGCAGGAAGCTCGCAGAACCCCATCATGAGGATGCACAACAAATCAGCTGAAAGCCACCAGCATGCTGAGGGGGCAGCAAGAGGCTGGCAGATTGCTTTGCTTTTCCTAATGAGCTCCCTCCAGGGAACAGCCAGAATGGCCCCACACCACCACGCATTCCCTGAACTACCCAAATGGCATCAAAGTGGCTTCACTGAGCTCTTGGCATATGCAGGAACATTCCAAACATCCCGTGTTTATTATCTTTTTAATGCCTCCTTAAATCCCAGGAGGTGGGTTCTATGTTACAGATGAGGAAACTGAGAGGCAGAAAGTTAACGGCTGGTCCTAGAGCCCAGGTGTGACCCAGGCTCTGCTCCAGGCTCCAGGCCTTCCAACACTAGCTGCCCAGTGGGCTCAAGAGGGTGAGTTTGCCCCCTTTGACAGGGAACAGGCAGGAGACCCAAGGACCACATCAGAGAGGAAGAGTGAAGGGAGGAGAACTAAGTGGTCAGAGGGATGGGCTCCAAATCACAGTGGCCTCTGTCCTGCCTCAGGAGCACTTCTTCAAGGGGTCCCTTAGAGCACTTCTGAGAGGCAGGAATTATATCTCCTTTATAGGCTGTGGAAACTCAGGATCAGAGAGGTTAAGTAGTTTGCCCACAGAGACACAGCTCCAGAGTGGCCAGGCTGAGATCAAGCCCAGATCTGTGCAGCTAGCTGCATTTGTAAGGGGTAAGTATAACTACTCCAATGGGCCTCTCCTTTCTGCCTTTTGATTGAAGGCATTGGTAGCTATTGTGAACTATCTATCTTTTCAAAGATGTTTGTATAGTAAACAGCCCTGACAAAAGAGACAGTGTCCCCTCTGAGGAGGAGGGCACACTGGTTCCACACTGGGACAACATCTCTCCCTTTGAGGCAAAGGCTGGGCATGTTTGCTAGAAGTCTCCTTTAAAAGACTGGGGTTTCCTGAGCAGAGGTTCTTCAGCCGTTACACAAACACACTGAGTGTACAGAATCCCCCTGTGTGGCCACACATTATCCCCATGGGACTTGCAGAGCAGGGGGTACTGATGTGAACATGAAACTCAAGCTGCTTGCTGTGGTGTGAAGAATAATGTCCTTTGACTTTAAATCCAGGAGTCTCAAGTGTTCTGTTAGCATGTTTGAAATTGTGGCAGGCTAACTTGAAAGCTCAGTAAAAGCTCAGATCTTTCACAATTCTTGACATATCTGTGCTAAGGTTCAAAAATATCAGCTGCACAACTTCTGGAGGAGAGACATGGCTGAACAGCAGCACTCAGGAAAGAGAGACCCCCCTCAGAAGCCGTCAAAGTTTCAGCATCACACAAGGTGAGATGTGGCTCTCACTGGCCACATTAATGAGTGTATTAGGGCTAGGTGCAAGGAGGCGATAGTTTCCTGGAGTATCATATCCTATCCTGAGCAACCTGTTTTAGGAGAATCCTGACAGACCAGGACCCGACCTGGTGAAGATTCCAGACAGAATATGCATTTAGGAATAGAATTGAGGGAAGTGGCCACATTCAGTCCCACCAACGAGGGATGGTGCAGAGGGAGGATATTTAGGATAATTTCTGGCTCTTGTGCGGTCCTGTAGTTTGTGCTTTTACATCCATCACGCCACTTGATTATCTCACCCACCCCATGGGCTATGTATTACGTTAGTGTTCCCATTTAGCAGACAAAGAAACCAAGGCTCCAAGATGTTAAGCATCTCGTTCCAAGTCAAACGGCTCCAAGTCATGAGTGGCAGGGCCAGGCCTAGAACTGAGGCCTCCTGCTTTCCCTTCTCAGGTGCTCTCCACAGCCCAAGGGCAAACCTAGGACATGCTACCATGCACAAAGGTTAGACTTGCTTCCTATGACCAATGGACAGAGTGAAAGAGAAGATTTTTGTCTGAAGAAAGGAAAGTTGTAGTGAATAATTCCAATTTACTGACCACTTATGAGATGTCACATTACTACATTTAAGCCTCCAAATCCCAAGGTTCATCAGAACTTATCATAATTACAATCATCGTATTGCACAGCCGAGCATGCCAGGGCTAGGAGCGGTTGACTGATTTCCCCAACAGTATAGTGGCAAGGGCATGTTTGAGTCCACAGCCACCTGACTCCAATGGAAGGTGCTGTTCTGTGAGGTGCTGAAGATACAGACACAGTGGGTGCTTCACAATGAAGATACAGATACATTCACAAAGGATTGCTGGGTAGGGACTGGGCACATTGGGCCCATGGTCCTGTATGCGTGGTTGGGTTAGGGTCTTAGAGGAATGTAATCAGGCAAGTCAGGACTCACACTGAGCAGGGGCTCATTATAGCTCATTATGACTCAGCAGGGGCATTTATTACACCTTCTAGGAGCCAGGTTCTGTGGCTCTAGAGCAGTGGTTCTCAACTTTCCTAATGCCAGAACCTTTAATACAGTCCAAAAGGGTCGCAACCCACAGATTGAGAACCGCTGCTCTAGACAGAGGCAGAGCTTACTCTGTTAGCCTCTGAGGATCTCCTGCACAGAAGGGGAGCAGATACTCATGTAAAGAGAGTGGAAGAGAAGCTCAAGTGCACATCGACCCATGAATGGATTAATAAATTGTGATATATGTATACCATGGAATACTATGCAGCATTAAAAAAACCGGAGAGTTTACCCCTTTTATGTTTATATAGATGGAGCTGGAAAATATTCTTCTTAGTAAAGTATCTCAGGAATGGAAAAAAAATATCCAACATACTCAGTACTACTGTGAAACCAATTTATAATCACTCACACTTGCATATGAAACATGAAACACAACTATAGCCTAGGATGAAGGAGGGGAGGGGAAGGAGAGGGAAAGGGAGGGGGGTAGGTTGATAGAGAGAGGGTTAGGAGGGGGACCACACCTATGGACATATTGCAAGTACAAGTTGGATCTATCAGGTGTAGAACACAAATGTCTTAACGCTGTAATTGGATAAATGAGGTGAAGGCTATGTTGATTAGTAGGATGTAAGCACTCCAATTTGTACAAATAATCAACACATCAAATCCCATAATGGCATAAATGTATTCATGATCTATGTACAAATGACTTAATAAAAAAAAAAAAGAAAGTGCTATGGGGGTGTGTGGTGCGGTGTAGCCTGCATGGGGCGGTCTTCCACCAAGGTCTCATGTCTGGGGTGACATCCCTCCTTGTTGGGCACCTCCTCCTCAGATGGGCTGCCTGGGACCGACAGGGTGAGCTCTGTGGTCTGGCTGGGCTTGCTCCCTTAACAGGGCTCCGCTACATTGGGAGGCATCTGGGTGGCAGGTGGCCCAGAGAAGACCGCCGGGCCTGACATGTAGCACATACTGCAGAGGACAAGGGCGGGTGCTAGAGGCTGGGGAGCTTGAGGACACAATGGAGCTGTCAGGAAACAGTGGCCTGGGGGTACTGGAGCTGTAATCCAGATCCAAAAAGGAGGTGCCCAGTAAGCTGATGCAAGATGTGGTTTTCTTAATCCAGCTTTTCTCGTGCTTTTATTGAGTCCCTGCTCTCCCTGGATTCATTTATTACATATTTACTGGTCTAGACCGAGGCTGGGCAGCTGCAATTCGGAGATAAATGAGATGAGAATGAGAACCTTTGCCCCAGGAAGCCTCAGATAGGAAGGGTGCGCTGATGGAGGACAGGACAGAGCTACGGAGGCAGAGATGAGCCCTCAGTAGGGAGCAAGCTTCCCTTCCTCTAGTGCCCCTGCCGGGTCTTTCAGCCTCCTGCAGCCTCTCTCTCACCTCTGGCACCAGCCTGTCTGAGCCACAATCCACTCTGCCCACACAGACTCCAGAGACAGCGTGCTGGAGAACCACACATAGGTCTCCAATCTCCCTCCACCCTCATCCCAGTACTTTGCAATCCATCAGCTGTGACATGGATGGCACGTGGGCTCTGGGCGCAGACCTAGCCTTGACCCCAACTTAGCCTATTCCTACCTGAATGACTTTGGGTAAGACCCTAGGGCTCTTGGCACCTTGATATCCTCTTCTCTAAGATGGGCATGCAGATAGTACCCCTCTCATAGGATGATTGCACAGCATAGAACCTGGTGCTTAGCAGGTGCTCAAATTCGTCTATGCCATCTGTCTCCTCCTCTTCCACCCGAGGGCAGGGCCTCACCTGTCTGCATGCTAAGAATGATGCTCTGTGTGTGATGGCTGCTCTTGTGATGTTGGTGAGGATGACAAAGATGACAAAGGCTGGCATAACTTCTTTTTGGCTTCCCAACACTCCCCAACACAGCCTGCCTGCACAACTGACCCTGCCTGATTGATTTGGTTATTTGAACACACACTGGGGCTCAGGTGGAATTTCCACGGTGGGGGTGGAGGATTGGCAGGAATTCAGAGAGGAGACAGGAGGTGCAGGCAGTGCTGCTATAACTGGGCAAGGAGAGGCAGTGACAAAGGGTGCCCAAGACAGCACATTGGTTGGCCCTCTCAGGTCTCCTTCTAAGCCACTGGAATATAAATTTTCATGCATTTCTGATCAGCTTCTAGAACTCTGTGCACAGAAGATGGATGAGGGGTCCTCGTGGTCTGATGGGGATGTGCAAGGGCTGCTGGATGAAGGGCTGCCACCTGGGGGGCCTCGGCTGGAGCAACCTGCTTTTCACAAGCCCTTGCTTTCATTTTTGTGGGGAATAAGGCTTCCTAGGGTTCAGGTGCCTGGAACAGAGGCCCCAAAACACCCAGATCTGCTCACCAAGCCGGCTGATTTCTGGCTACCAGCATGCAGACCCAACACCTAAGACACAGACTGGCGCCTCAGACTATCCCAGGAACACCCTGTAATGGGACAAACGGAAGAACCCCAACTGGCAATGGCAGGCTGGGAAGGAATTTGGTGAGTCCATGAGTGGTTTGACTTTCAAACCACCTGCAAGGTTTGTACACATGTTATTCACATTTAAAGGCATTCGTGAAAGAAAGGGAAGTGCTGGACCAAGGTTCCAGAGGCGGGGGGTGGAGGCAGTGGTCCAGTGTTGCATTCCTCTTTCCACAACAGGAGGAAAGGAAAAAGGGTAGAAATACAGTTGTTAAAAACACAGGCTCAAAGAAAACTCCACTTCTAGCCAAGATGACATAATAGGGAGTGGATATACCCTCTTAAACAACTGGAAACTCAGACAAAATATATAAAAACAGTTTTCAAGACACTGGGCATCAAACAGTGAAGGACAATGACTCCTGAAAGACAGAAAATAAGCAAAGCGAGCCATATATCTTCCCCAGTTTACTGCCTTTGGTGGGTTTCCATGTCATCAGCAGGGAACTCAGACAGAGCTCAATGGACTCCCTGACTTGAAGAAATGGATCTGAGAGTGTGGAGAAAGAAATCAGGCCGTTAGACACTGCAGGTTAGAATATGGAGAGATGGCAGCTGCACAGAGAATTAACCGGAAGGTCTGCAGACAACCACTCAAACCTTTAACAGAAAATTGGTGAGCACATACATGTGCTGAAACTACCTGAGGCACGGAAAAAATCATCCATAGAGAGCCAGAAATAGTACCTGTTTCCATGAACCATTTTGAAAATCTCATAATTCACAGAGGATTGAGTTGAATACTCAGAACAGCCTTGTTGCAATAGTGAGGAATAATTACTGTTAGATTAAATATGGCTTGGCCCTGATTAACAAATATTAAAAGCAACACCTCCCCTGCTGAGAAATTGAATGGTTCCCAAGTAACTTACATGCATCCCAGAACAAAGCTCAAGAATATTTCTAGAAATACAAAACTATCTAGCATCCAGCAAGGATTATTATGCAAGCAAAGCAGCAAGAAAATAGGAGTCATATGAGAAGGAAAACTAATCAATCAAAACCAACCCAGAACAGACATGGATTTTATGTGAAAGAAATCTTCAAGACCCTGAGAAGAATATAGCCATTTTGGGATTTAGAATGAGTAGATGAAGACATTAAGGCATTTGTTATAACTATATTCCACATGTTCAAAAAGCTAGAAACACTGACCATATTAAAGAAAGAATAGAAGAGATATATCTTTTAGATTCTAGAGATGAAAACTATAATATCTAATATTAAAAATACATTAGATGAGATTATCAGATTAGATATTGCAGAAAAAAACTTGGTGAACTTGAAAACATATCAGTACTAATTATCTGAATGAAACACAAACAGAAAAGACAAATGAGCAGAGCATCAGTAAAACATAAGACAACTTTAGGCAACCTAATATATATGTAAGTGAAGTCTCAAAAGGAGATCAGAGAGAAGGAATGACAGAAAAAAAATGTAAAGAAATAATAGCTGAAAATTTTCCAAATGTGACACAAAGTATAAATTCATCAATGCAAGAAACTCTCCAAACTCCAAGTGCAAGAAACTTGAAGAAAACTACATTAAGGTAAATCATAATCAAATTGCTCAAAACTAGTGATAAAAGGAAAATATTAAAAGCAGGAGGTGGGCAAAGAGACACATTATGTCCGAGAAAAAAAATAAAGATGATAGCAGGTTTCTCAATGGAAGCTAGAAGCTGGAGCAATATCTTTAAGCAAACTGTCAACTTAGAATTCTATGCCCTATAAAAAAAAAATACTGTTCAAAAAATGAAAGCAATTTTTTTTTTAAAAAGTCTTTTCTCTCCTAAAAATACAAAAGGTGAAGGAATGTATCTCTGGCACTTCTGCATTACTAGAAATGTTGAAATCTTTCAGGCAGAAGGAAAATGACACCATATAGAAATATGGATCTATACAATGGAATGGAGGCCACTGGAAATAATAACTATATGAGAAAAAATTTAAAAGAGTTTTTTTCCTTATAATTTAAATCATTTATAAGAAAACTGACTTTGAACAGAAATAATAACAATGTAGTGTAAGGTTTATAACATATACACAGGCAAAATACGTGACAATGACAGCACAAAAACTGAGAGGTGAGAAACAGAAGTATACTGTTGTAAAATTCTTACCATATATATGTGCAGTGATATAATATCATTAGCAGATAGGTTGTGGTAAATTAAGATCTATCCCATAAATACTAAAGCAGCCACTAAAATATTATAACAAGAGCTGTGTTTAAGAAGTCCACAGAGGAAATAATATGGAAAAATAAAAATTTCTCCAATAACACAAAAGGTGGCAAAAGAGGAAAAAGGGAACAAAGAACAGATGGGAAAAATCAAAAACAAATATAGAAGATAGTAGATTTAAATCCAACCATATCAATAATCACATTAAATGTAAATGTGATTTACATTTTCAAATATTTAATATTTTCAATATTCCAATTAAAAAGCAGAAATTGTCAGATTGGATTTTAAAACAGGCTCTTGAAAACTGTTTACACGGCTCAGCGCCTGTGGCTCAACAGGCTAAGGCGCCAGCCACGTACACCTGAGCTGGCAGGTTCGAATCCAGCCCCAGGGCCCACCAAACAACAATGACGGCTGCAACCAAAAAATGGCTGGGCGTTGTGGCAGGTGCCTGTAGTCCCAGCGGCGGAGGCAGTAGACTCGCTTGTGCCCAGTATTGGGTGGTTGCTGAGAGTTTTGATGCCATAGCATTCTATCCAGGGTGACAGCCAAAAAAAAAAAAAGAAAACTGTTTACACAAAATCCTGCAAGATAGATGTTTATAGTAGCTTTATTCATAACTTTCAAAACTTGGAAAAAACCAAGATGTCCTTCAGTAAGCAAACAGATTAATAACATTTAGACAGTGGAATATATACAGCACTAAAAGAAAGGTGCTATCAAACCCTGAAAAAACCTAAAAGAAGCTTAACTGCCTATAACCAGGGAAGAGAAGCCAATCTGAAAGGCTACATATTGTGTGATGCTAAATACATAATACTCTGGAAGAGGCAAAACTATGGAGACGGTAAAAATATCAGTGATTGCCTAGGGTTAAGAGGAAGAAAAGACAAACAGATGATGCACAGGTGAGTTTTAGGGCAGTGAAAATACCTCTGAGCAACTTAGAAAATATGATCCTATAATAGTGAACATGTGCTATTATACATTTATCTAATGTACAACAAGAATGAACCCTAATATAAACTATGGACTTTGAGTGACAATAATGTGTTAATGTAGGTTCATCAATTGTAGAAAATGTACCATTATGGTGGGGATATCAATATTGAGAGAGCTTATGTATATGTGTATGTAAAGAGTCTAAAGGAAATCTTGGTACCTTCCCCTCAATTTTTCAGTAAACCTAAAACTTCTGTTAAAAAAAAACAAACAAAAAACAGCCATGTGCTCTGGGCAAGGGACATTGCCAGTCTAAGTCTCAGTTTCCTCATCTATAAAGTGGAACTAAAAGCACCTATTCAGTGGAGCCATTGTAAGGATTTAGTGAGATTCTGTGTATTGTTAAATACAGGGCTTGCTAGTCCCTCAAAAGTGTTTGTTAAACAGCAGCTATGATGGGAAGGTACATCTTGTGGGGCCAGAATGGGGAGGGCAGGAACAGAGATGGGTTTCCATCACTTCAGCAGGAGCTGGAGTAAGGGCCCCAAAGGAGGGCAAAGAACATAGCCTGGCCTCTGCAAACATTCAAGCATTTACTTGGAGACTTACAATCCACAACCTGATGCCCCAGTTCTCTTTGCTCTGTGACATTCCACTATTTCAAGTCAAATGTCTGGCATTTCAAAACACTTTTGAAAAATTTGACCTACAAAAATCACCAGGATTTTCACTTCTTCCTTAACTGTTCATTACACCCCTGCAAAAATGCAGCTTTATACTCTCTCCTAAAGCATATCTAATTAGAATGATAAAATATTTAAATATCTGCAATGGGAATTTGAAGCACAAGAAGATAGGCACTTTGGTTAAAAATCATTTGAGATAATAGACAACTTGTATTTTAATGATTCTTGCTTTAAGGAAAAGGAGCACCTACTGGTTGCAGAAAATATTCTCCAAGTAGCAGATTGCCAGACTCCCTGTCATTCTGTTTTCCTGGGTAGCGGTGTGTTCCTCTGGGGACAGAAAACTTCTGCTAGCTTCTTGTGGACCTGTCAGAATGATCCCATAGGCGCTTGAGGGTGGCGAAGACTGTTTCAAGAAATAACAGAATTGTAGCTCCAATACCACCAGATGTCTTTTGCGGTTTTTTTTTCCCCATCCGTGAAAAATTATTAAAGTGCAAATCAACTCTGAGTCTCTCAGGTCCTGGGGGTCTGCAGAAGGGGGACTGGCGTTTCACCCATGAGCACACTCTGGCATCTTCCAGAAGGACAGGCTCAGTGCCAATATGACATTCCAAGTGTGACTGTGTCCTCCCACCTAGCAAGGCCAAGGTTCTAAGAGGCGGGCTGAGGGGAGAAAGTGGGGGTATTCCTAGCTCTTCAAACACAGAAAAACTTCTCAGAGCTCTCTGACATGAGGTTGAACCAAATGAAACTGTCATTTTGTAAGTCAAAAATGGTCAAATATGAGCAATTTCATATGGTTCAGCCTAATAAAGTCACTCCTTCTCTCCAGTGCTGGGCAGTATACAAATTTTGCCAACCTTTGCACATGCCTGCCCAGTCTAGAGATAATAGGTGGATCGAGCCCAGGATGGATCCAGCCCTCACACCTGCTCTCTTAGGTCCAGGTGGTAGCCAGTTTCTAAACACAACCACTATCTATTCCATCCCTCCTAGACATGCACACTGCCCCTGATATCAAGAACTGGAATCTATCTCCGTTACCTTTGAATCTGGGCTGGACTTAGGAGTTTCTTGACCAAAAGGATGTAATGTTAGTGACATTCTGAGACTTCCAGGGCTAGGTCCTAAGAAGCCTGCAGTTTGCACCTGGGACAGTTGGCTCTGGGGGAAGCTAACATCATATGAGAAATGCAATGACCTTAACAGGGAGCCCAAGACACTTGAAGAAACTCTTGTAGGATGAAATCCTAAGTGGACAGAGTGGCTAAGTTGCCCAGAGGTATCAACAAATGTTATAAGCCTCATGTTGTAAGCCTAAACTCCAGCCCTGGCTGTTTCAGTTGATGCCACAGGGCAGAAACAAGCAGTCTAACCAAATCCAATCCTGGTCCCACAAAATCATGAGCAAAGTAAGTTATTACTTTAAGCCACTTATTAAGTGAAATAATAAGCAGTAAGTAACCACAGCAGTCCACATCATGGTTGGATTGTTTGTTAAAAATTCTATATTAGGCCAGACAGGATGGCTCACGCCTATAATCCTAGCACTCTGGGAGGCCGAAGCAGGTGGATTGCTTGGCTCAGGAGTTTGAGACCACAGTGAGCAAGAGCAAGATTCTGACTCTAATAAAAAAATTGAAAAACTAGGCTGGCGTTATGGGAAATGTTTATAGTCCCAGCTGCTTGAGAGGATGAGGCAAAAGGAACACTTGAGTCCAAGAGTCTGAGAATGCTATCCAGAATACACAGAGAACTCAAATGCATTAGCAAGAAAAGAACAAGTGATCCCATCTCAGTGTGGGCAAGGGACTTGAAGAGAAACTTCTCTGAAGAAGACAGGC
>CAUYON010015634.1:0-18961 GCA_963573935.1 Arctocebus calabarensis
CCCCCCCCCCCGGGTCCTCCCCTCCCCCCTCGGTCTCCGCCCCTCCACTCTCTCCCGCCCCCCCCACGCGGCTTTCACCAACTCCGGTCTGCCCGTAGGGTTCGCCCCTCCCGCTGCCCGAGCGAGCCACACGGCTGCGGTCCCCCCTCCCCTCCCTTCCCTCCCTCCCTCCCTCCCATCCCCCCCTCCCCGAGACCACCGGACCCCGAACCCAGGTAAGCAGACGTGGACTCACCCTTCCTTTCCTTCTCCTACCCTGTACCCATCTGGGGATTGGGATAGGGGTCCGGTCCCTCCTTAACAAACCTCTGTGTTTTGGGGGGAAGCTAGGAGCGGAGCCTGCTTTCGCATCCCCCCGCTCCGCGCCCCACCAGCCCCTACCCTAGCTCGCCCCGTCCGCCTTCCTTTCTCCTTTTTTTCTGCCCCCTTTTCCCTTTCCTCCCTTCCAAGATGGCCGAAGTGGATTCCCCTTTTTAACGATTTGGCGTCTCCCTCGACCACCACCTCTTTGTGCGGCAGCCCCCTCATAGACCCTGCTCCCGAGGTAGCTAGGGGAAAGGTCCGGGGCAGCCATGAGGGTTAGGGGGGTGCGCGCCGGGTTGGATCACTGCCCCCCATCACTCCCCGCGTGCCCGAGCCGCCCGTGGCGCTACTCGATCTACCCCTTTTAGGTCTGGGCTGGGGTCGCCTTTCCCGTGGACACTGGGGCACTGTGGACCCGCGAGGACTTGAGGCCAGGAGGGAGGGGACGTGCTTTTTGATTGCTGCGAGGCCGGGGGAGGGCGCCCTTCCCTGCTGGGTCCGGGTCCTCTTGGGCACCTCCCCCAGCCGGTCCCCTTGCCCGGGTCCCAGCACTGGGCGCCCCGCCCCCTCCCTAAGCACCTCTGCTGAGCCTCTTTCTCCTGAGCACCCCTCCCGAGCCCCGCCGAAAGTTTGGCACTGGGGAAGGTGGGAGCGGCCACCAGGTAACTGGGGTCCCTGATGCTTTGACCCAGGCTCTTCGGGGAGCCCGGGCGGAGGGGAGGAATAATAGCGAGAGGGGGATTTGTCGCGATATTTCTCACGTCGGCGGAGGCCAGAGGGGTCTGAGGAATTGGCCTCTTTTCCACTGGGGAGCCCGGCTGCCCCTACGTCCTCAGGCCCCCCTGCTGCTATCTCTAAGAGGGTGAGACCCCTGGGCATGCAGACAACCCCTGCCGCCTCCTGTCTCCACGGTGGGCCCAGGTATGCTCCCCTCCCCCACTGCCCGCGTCTGCCCAGAATTGCTCCGGTTGGCTTGAGGAGGGAGGAGGCGGCCTGGGGGAGGGCAGGGGTGGGAATTTGCCTATAAATATTATGGGAGTGTTACTCTGCGCTTCCGTGGTCTTTGTCTCGGAATCTCCCACTTCACTCCCCACGCTGCCTCAGTCTCTCTAGAGCTTCCTGTCGCTTAGGGAAGGGAGGAATGCCTCCTGGTGGTCTCCCACTCTGTTCTCCTGTCTCCTCCTCTGGGCTTCTTGCAGTTTGTTTCTGTTCCTGAAACTCTGAATTCTCCCCCTCACCCCCAGGTGTTATTACTGTGCAAAGGAGTATAAAGCCAGCTCTGTTGCAGCTTTTCGGTGGGGAGGATTTCCCTGGGGTTCTCCTGGTTGCGGGTTTGGGGGTTTGAGGCCTTAGAACTGTCTTTGGAATGAGACAGGAAACTGACTCCAAAATCCAGACCATGTGTAGCTGGGTAGGGTCCAAGTTGAAGTCTTTGGGGGTGGGCAGGAAGTCTTTGGGGGGTGGGCAGGTTGTATGTGGCTTGAGCTGCCCCTGACCTAGCCTGAGAGACCTAGGTTGATGGAGCTGTTGCCATGGGAATGGAGAGAGCCTGAACAAGAAGAGGTTACATCTTTGTGCCAGTCAGATGCCCACCACATCCCTCCAGTCTGGCCCCCAGAGTAGAGGTTGGGAGCTGAACTGCCTTTGTTGCTAGAAGACTTATCATTTATCCTGGGTAGACCAGGGATACACAAAAGGTTGGTGTGTGTTTGCAGGTCTGGTTCCAAGCAGAGATGTCAGGCTGTGTGCTTCTGGATGGGGTGGGTGGGGATGGCTTGTGCATCTGGCAAATGTGGGCCTGGCTCTTAGTTTGGCTGCATTCGTGGTGGGGTGTGTCTGCCCAAGCGTCTGTCTGACTGTGTGTGTGTGTGTGTGTGTGTGTGTGTGTGTGTGTATGTGTTGGGTATTTGTGTGTGTGGTGTCATGTCTATCTGGCTTTGGCTGTTGTGAGTGTGAGAGATGGAGAAGGTATGTCTCTGGCTGTGTATGTGTGTGTATCTGGTATTGTGTTGCTCTGAGTGTATATTTTGGGTTTGGGTCTTTGATTGCAGGGAGCTGAGAGGTAGAAGAGAAGAGGGAGGGAGGGTAGAATAAGCCTGGCTTCAGGAAGCTAGATAGAGGCCTTTATCAATGTCTGGGGAACAGGGAAGCAAATTTTCATGCCAGCATCCAGGCTTAGGAAAAGCTGAGAGGTTCACAGTGTCCCAGGCAGATTCCATGGCCCCAACACAAACACACGGAGCCTGTGAAACTGAGCCCCTGGGGTCTGATCTTGATGTATGCTCTGGCTCACTGTGCTTCCAGGGAGCCTCAGTTTTCCCATCTGTCCTAAGGAAGTGGGTGGACAATTAGGGTCTTCCTCTCTTTTTCCTACTGCAAGGTGAGAATGTGCACTAATGGGCATTATTTGGTCAAACTGGCTCCCTCCCTGAATGCTCACCGAGTGGTCTTCTTGCTACTCTGGGTAACTGCCCTTTGGCCCTCATACTTGCTGGGATGGAGGTGGGCCAGGTATTACTTCCTTAGGTGGGTGAGCCTGGCCTGGGTGCCAGGATGTAAAAAGTACTGGGATAGGAGTCAGGCAGTATCTTGTCACAGACTGCCACTGCTTTACTGTGTGACCTCAGAAAAGTCATTTCTCTTTCTTTATCTGTAAAATGAAAGGATTAGACAAGGTATATTCTAAGACCCCTTTCACCTCAACAATTCTTTTTTTTTTTTTTTTTGAGACAGAGCCTCAAGCTGTCGCCCTGGGTAGAGTGTCATGACATCACAGCTCACAGCAACCTCCACCTTCTGGGCATAAGCGATTCTCAGGCTCCCAAGTAGTTCCAAGTAGCTGGGACTACAGGTGCCTGCCACAACACCCATCTATTTTTTGGCTATAGTTGTCATTTGTTGTTTGGCAGGCCAGGGCTGGATTTGAACCCGCCAGCTCTGGTGTATGTGGCTGGCACCTTAGCTGCTTGAGCTACAGGTGCTGAGCCTCATCTTTACAATTCTTGACAACTGGATGTGACCTTGAGTGACTTTTCCTAAGACCTAGAGACTTTCTAGTAAGGGAGTTGGGCTAATTCACTGGAGGAAAGGCAAAGTGAAGTGACAGCTGCCATCTGAAGCAGCAGTGACCCTGGATTATCAGAACCCAGCAGCATCCTCAGGCGGCCCAAACTACAAGCAGCTTCCAGAAAGAGATTGATCAAAATGAAAAGGCGGGGGTGTTTCTTATCAGTAGGGGGCTTTGAGGATAGGGAAAGACAACTGCGGGACTTGAAAGACAGGGAGGAATCAGCACTGGGTGCTGGGTGCTGGATGCCAATTAAACTCCTTTCCTGCTACTATAGCCAGACCCAGGGCCTCAGGGGCCTAGGCAGTGGATAGGGGCAGAAGATCCTGATGGGCTTGAATTCCTGTAGGGGGAATTTCTCAGGTCCACTGGTGAGGGGGTATAACTGGGACTGACCTGTTAAAGCCCCCGAGCTCCACAGAGGCCACTTGCAATGACCCTCCCCTTCCTTTGCTGTTACTTGGGATCTGTCTCTCCCACTCTTTCTCAAGTCCTTCCCATCTCTCAGCCTCTTCCCTGTAGTGATGATAGTGGACTTCCCTCACCTTCCTGCAATGCACCAGCCAATTACAGCCAGGGAGGAACTGGGTGTCAGGAATGAGACCCCCCCCCCCCTTCCTCCTGGATAGGGGGAGATAGAGAGAAGGTGCTCTGGGGAAACAGAGCTCCTGTTTACATTGCTCTTGGCACCTGCTGGCAGGGCCCTGCAGGTATCCATGGCAATCAGGTAGGGAGCCAATCAGTGCTTCTCCCCACCCCCAGGCCCAGAGGTAACATTGGGAGGCCCATGGGGATGGGGAGGGCAGGAAGTGTGACAAGGGGCTCATTTCTTAAACAGGAAGGAGGAGCATTTGATTTAATAGAGGAGTCCCTTGCCCTTCTGTCCCAAAAGGGGCCTTGAGGGATAGGCTTAGTTTGAATTGTCACAAATGCTGAGGAAGTGAGACGGTCAGGGGCAGCACCATTTGCAGTGTGGGGCTTCTGTTTGTGTGGTTCTTAAGAGCAAGTGCCTGTTTAGAAAACACTGCAAGTGTTTGAATAAGGTGGCTGAGGCAGTGTGAAGAGCCTGCATGTGTGTGAAGAGCCTGCATGTGCACACACATGAGAAAGAGAGAGAGAGAGGTGAGGGTGTGAGATCTACCCTCAGCATCCCAGACCTCCAGCATGTTTTGTCTCTGGCAGTGCATGCACACACGTAGATGCATTTGGACACAGATACAGGGCAGGCAATCACAGGAAGTACCTTTGGAGATCCAGACAGCACGTACATACACGATGGATATTACACATACTCCGAGACAGCCACTTGGATTATTCTCTCCTTTGGATGGTTGTAATAATATTTGGGCATCTTGCCAGGGACAGGGTTACTATGGAAACGACCAAACAGTGGAGTAGCCGGCAGCCTTCTGCGTAATTGTGATGGGGGACCCATGCAGGGAGGGCTGGCTAAAGCCATCCTATGTGGGGTGGGAACTGTTCCATTCCTCAGGGCTTGGGGGCCACTGCCTCTCCACTGGGTCTCTGGGCTTGCTGTGAGGCTGGCTTGTTCTCTGTCTGCCCTGCAACTTGGTCTCTCTCCCACGTGTGGCTTTTGTGCTTCTCGGTCTCTTTCGGTCTCTGGCCAGGTTCCCTGGGCCTCTGTTGGCTGTTTGGGTCCTGGCCAAACTCATCCTGGGGTCTCTATAGAAACTGCTGATCCTGGCTGTGAATTTCTTGTCCTAGAAAACCCTGTGTGGTGGCTTTTGAATTCTTTCTGGAAAGGAGAGAAGGGTATGGGTATGTTGTAACGGAGCTGTGGGGCTTGGCCACCCTCCCAAGTCCCACCCCTGAACTTTTACTCTCAGAAAGAGGAGGCAAGGAGGGGCCATCCCTTCCAGGTGCAGGTTTGATTTTGATTTCTGTACCAAGAAGTGAGCCCAGGCAGCAGCCAGTCCACAGTCGGACTCTGACTAATGTCATTGGACCCTGCCAGGCCTGGCAAGGTGGTGGGTGGCTGGGAATAGAAAATGAGAGCCTGTGGTTTGTCACTGGACAGCCTGTGATCAAGTGGCCAAGATGTCACTAGGGCAGGGGATGATGTGAGGGTAGTAGTGCACAAGTGGAGAAATTCCTGCATGAAAGGGAATTCATGGGCTGGGTGCTAGGGCTCACACCTGTAGTCCTGCCTGAGCTCAGAAGTTCGAGACCAGCCTGAGCAAGAATAAGACCCTGTCTCTACTAAAAATAGAAAAACTAGCTGGCTGTGGTGGTGGGTGCTGATAGTCCCAGCTACTTGGGAAGCTGAGGCAAGAGGATTACTTGACTCAAAAGTTTGAGGTTGCTGTAAGGCTAGGACACCATGGCACAGAGTGAGACTCTGTCTCAAAAAAATAAATAAGAAACAAAGAAAGGTAGATCATGGACCATGCCTGTGCTACTGGGTACTTGGACAGAGGACTGTCTATCAGGGGCATAGTGGCAGGAATTCCTGTGGCAGGGGTAGTCTTTTTGCCTAAGCTCTTTGACTGCCATTACCTGTACAGTCTTGGGGTGGGGTTGGAGCCGTGTGTTCCCAGCTTTGCTCATATAACGACCTTCAGTTTTCCCTGCCTGATTCCCAGTGGTGGATTTCCAGGGAGTTGGCTTATATCTGGCAGTCTTTAGAGGAGGGAGGTGCTCTAGGACCTAGGCTAGACACAGAGCCAGATGGACAAGTGATGGGTGCCACCTTCACACTTAAGCCCATGGTGTTTCCAGGGAAGGCTTTGTGGAGGAGGAGGAATGGAAGGGAAGGTAGGATGGAGCAGAAAGACATGGCTGAGGCCTTGCACCTGGGTGGAGGGGTGGAAAGAGCAAAGATAATTTATTCTTCCCTTCTTGTGTTCCTTGAAGTTCAGGGCATTGGCTTATTTATTTAAGTTTCCTCATAGCTTCTAATATTCTTTATTTTATTTTATTTATTTTATTTTTTTGGGAGATAGAGCCTCAAGCTGTCACCCTGGGTAGAGTACTGTGGCATCACAGCTCACAGCAACCTCCAATTCCTGGGCTCAAGCGAGTCTCCTGCCTCCGCCTCCCAAGTAGCTGGGATTACAAGCGCCCGCCACAATGCCCGGCCATTTTTTGGTTGCAGCTGTCATTGTTGTTTGGCAGGCTGGGCTGGATTCGAACCTGTCAGCTCAGGTGTACGTGGCTGGCGCCTTAGCCTGTTGAGCCACAGGCGCTGAGCCCTAATATTCTTTAAATGTGTGACCACTTGAGTGAATATGGATTGGAATTAGGGAGTTTTTTTTTTTTTTTTGAGACAGAGCCTCAAGCTGTCACCCTGGATAGAGTGCTGTGGCATCACAGCTCACAGCAACCTCCAATTCCTGGGCTCAAATGAGTCTCCTGCCTCTGCCTCCCAAGTAGCTGGGACTACAGGCGCCCACCACAACGCCCGGCTATTTTTTTTTCTGGTTGCAGCCATCATTGTTGTTTGGCGGGCCTGGGCTGGATTCGAACCTGCCAGCTCAGGTATATGTGGCTGGCACCTTGGCCCTTTGAGCCACTGGTGCCAAGCCAGGGAGATTTTTTTTTTAGAGGCAGAGTCTTAACTTTGTTGCCCTAGGTAGAGTGTTGTGGTGTCATAGCTCATAGTAACCTCAAACTCTTGGACTCAAGTGATTCTCTTGCCTCATCCTCCCAAGTAGCTGGGAATACAGGTGTCAACCACAATGCCTAGCTATTTTTAGCGATGGGGTCTTGCTCTGGCTCAGTCTGGTCTCAAACTCATGAGCTCAGGCAATCCATCCACCTCGGCCTCCCAGAGTGCTAGCATTACAGGTTTGAGCCATCTTGCCCAGCCCAGGATTAGGAAGATTTTTAAAAACCCTGTTCTCGGCTTGGCACCTGTGGCTCAACTTGTTAAGGCGCCAGCCACATACATCTTGAGCTGGCGGGTTCGAATCCAGCCCGGGCCTGCCAACAATGACGGCTGCAACCAAAAAATGGCTGAGCGTTGTGGCGGGCACCTGTAGTCCCAGCTACTTAGGAGGCGGAGGCAGGAGACTTGCTTGAGCTCAGGAATTGGAGATTGCTGTGAGCTGTGATGCCAGCGAACTCTACAGCTTGAGGATCTGTCTCAAAAAAAAAAAAAAAGACAAAAAAACCCCCTGTTCTCTTCCATTTTTCTGCCTTCCCACATCTGCTGGAGAGTTCGGTAGTGCTTTCTTTGATCTAACTTCAGTGTTTCCTGCTGCTCCTCGGATGGAGCATGACCTTGTTGCTCAAGCCTTGTGTATCCAGTGGACACTCAGAGGGCCAGAAAGAACCAGCCACATGTATGCCTCAGGCCTGCCTGGAAGGCAGAGAAGGGCCTCAGGTTCAGGGAAAGAAGTTGCTGGGGGTGGGGGGGATGTGGAATGAAGCATGGGAGGGGCTTTTGGATCTCTGCGTTTCTGATTCCACTTCCATTTTCCAGGGTGACGCTCCCCAGTCCCCCCACCCTGACCCTGGCATCATGCATCGGACCACAAGGATCAAAATCACAGAGCTGAACCCTCACCTCATGTGTGCCCTCTGTGGGGGGTACTTCATTGATGCCACCACCATTGTGGAGTGTTTGCATTCTTGTAAGTTGGGTAGAGAGGGTGCTTCTCAGGGTGGGTTGTCTCTGCTCAGGTTGGGGGTGCTCTGCTCAGGGAAGGTGGAACACAAGCTCCTATCCTGAAGAGCAAAGACTTCCACTTCCACAGAGAGGCTATGGGTTGCACAGCCCAATGAGTGCAGGGTGGGGATCTCAGCCCAATTCATTTCAAAGACTTACATCTGAAATCTCATTTCTCTTTTGTATCTCTATGGCTGAAAATTCACTCCTTGTTGGCACTATTGGCTTGGACCCAGGGAGGTGTCCAACAGGCTAGCTTTGGGGTTTGGCTACCATATGTGTTGTATATGACACCAAGACTATTTCTCTCTCACATACACACATACACCCACACAGAGACACACACACACACACACAAAGCTCTGTCTTGCCAGGCATGGTGGCTCATGCCTGTAATCCTAGCACTCTGGGAGGCTAAGGCTGGTAGATTGCTTGAGCTCAGGAGTTGGAGACTAGCCTGAGCAAGAGTGAGACCATGTCTCTAGGAAAAAAAAAACACACAACAAATTAGCTGTGCACTGTGGTGTGCACCTGTAGTCCCAACTACTTGGGAGGCTGAGGCAAGAGGATTGCTTGAGCCCAAGAGTTTGAGGTTGCTGTGAGCTATGACACCACAGCACTCTACTGAGGGAGACAAAGTGAGACTTCGTCTCAAAAAAACAAAAACAAAATGGACCCGTCCTCCCCAAGGGTGGATTACAAGGAGTAGTTGCTAAATGTGCCAAACACACATGACCACATTGGGCTTTTGAGTAGGGACAAGGTGGAGAAGATGGGATGTTGGGATCTAAGGAGGGGCGTGGAGGCTGGTCTGAGGTTAGGAAGGAGCTCTGACTCTCCTTTTTCTCTCCACATCCTTAAGTCTGCAAAACCTGCATCGTGCGCTACCTGGAGACCAACAAGTACTGCCCCATGTGTGATGTGCAGGTCCATAAAACCCGCCCACTGCTCAGCATCAGGTGGGCTTGGCGCTGCCCTTTCTGTCTGGGCCCATCCTCTGGGTCAGCATCCCTGTGTCCCCCCTCACCCTGGCTGGCTTCCTGCAACCAAGGTGGCAGGTGTGGGAGAAACACAGGTGTGGACCCAGACCCCTCCCTGCCTCCGGGTTGTACCCAGATTGTCACGGCTAAGACACTAGAGGGGTAAAGACCAGGCTTATAGGGACCCCAGTGCCTGGGCACTTGGCCTAATTAAGTAGGGTGAGAAGAGGGGGTCCCTGGCAGGGGACATGGGGGAGGGGTGGCTGTTAATGGGCCCCTGTACGTTTTTTCCCAGATCTGACAAAACCCTCCAAGACATTGTCTACAAATTGGTCCCTGGGCTTTTTAAAGGTATTTGCACACCCCTGTTGCCCATTGCCCCTGTTTCCCAGCCTGTGGCTCTCTCCTTACCTTCTTCCTCCCTCCAGATGAGATGAAACGGCGACGGGATTTCTATGCGGCATACCCCCTGACAGAGGGTGAGTGTGTTCATGTGTGTATGCTGGGGGCCATGTGGGTATGGAGGGCTCATCCTGCTGAGCTCCATGACCCCTGGGTCTTTGGTAGGCTCCCTTACCCCATCCTCAGCCAACCCCTCAGAACTCTCTCCTGCAGTCCCCAATGGCTCCAACGAGGACCGTGGTGAAGTCCTAGAGCAGGAGAAGGGGGCTCTGAGCGATGACGAGATTGTCAGCCTTTCCATCGAGTTCTATGAAGGTGCCAGGCAAGTCTGGTCCAGGCTGGGCCATTTGGGGATTCTAGGCTGGGTTGCCCACTTCTCTGCCCTGGCCCCATTACCTTGGGAGGGCCCTCTGGATATGTGCCCAGTGGGGTCCTGCCTGCTTCTATCTCTCCCTAGCTTCTTTCTTTCTCCTCCCCCAGGGACCGGGAAGAGAAGAAGGGCCCCCTGGAGAATGGGGATGGGGACAAGGAGAAGGTGAGTGCTAGGGCCTCCCCAGAGGGTAGGATTTGGGCTGGAAGAAAGGGGCATGGGACGGATACCCCCATGGGTGCCTCTGCCCCAGCAGACAGGGGTGCGCTTCCTGCGATGCCCGGCAGCCATGACGGTCATGCATCTAGCCAAGTTTCTTCGAAACAAGATGGATGTGCCCAGCAAGTACAAGGTGGGTCCCTGAACCTTTCAAAAAATGAGTGTCTGTGCTTGGGTGTGTCTGACAATCTGTGCATCCCAGCCATTGTTCAGGACTTGCATGGTTGTGTAACTGAGCCCATGTGGAAGGGTGGTTGAAACCAAGTTGGGGTGGGGCAGTCTAGGTCTGTTGAAGTTGAAGTCAGCATGCAGAGGTGCATGAGAACAAGATGGTGTGTGGTTTGCAAGCATATAGGACCTTATCTGGGGCCAGCTGGCTGCAGGAATACCAGTTTGAAATTCCAGAGAATTTCTGAGAATTTCTCTGCTTCTCAAACTTGAATGTATATAGGATCCCCTGAAGATAACTGGTAAAATGTAGATTCTGATTCAGTAGATCTTCATTTTTTTTTAGCAGTTTTTTGGCCGGGCCAGGTTTGAACTTGCCTCCTCCAGTATATGGGGCCTGCGAGTGCCATGGCATCACACAGCTCACAGCAACTTCCAACTCCTGGGCTTAGGTGATTCTCTTGCCTCAGCCTCTCAAGTAGCTGTGACTACAGGTGCCTCCCACAACGCCCAGCTATTTTTCTGTTTTGCAGTTTGGCTGAGGCCGGGTTTGAACCTGTCACCTTGGTATGTGGGGCTGGCGCCCTACTCAATGAGCCACAGGCACTGCCCTAGATCTTCATTTTTAACAAGCTCCTTAGATGCTGAAGGTCCATGGACCACACTTTTGAGGAGTGGGGCTCTAGGAGAGTGGATCCTAAACTTTGCTGCATGTTAAGTCATGGGAGTGGCCTAACGTCTTAGCAGCTAAGTCAGAGTTTCTGGGGGTAAGATGCAAGCATAGGCATACATATATATATATATTTTTTTATTTCCCCCCCATAGGCATATTTTTTTAGAGTTCCCTGGGTGATGCCATTGTGCAGCCATGGGTGAAAGGCAGAGTTCCAGAGATCCTCCAAGCCTTTTTAGCTCCTCTGGGAGACCGGCTGGAGAGAGGAAACCCAGTGTGGATGGTGGGGGTTGTTAACGTGGAGGCGTCTTATCTGGATCGCTTTCCACCTGGTGATCAGGGGTTATGTTGCGACAGCACTGTTAAGGAAGTCAAATTGACTGTGAAACCCCAGAAGAATGAGGGACACCTGCAAATCCATTCTTCCCACTGCCCCACCTCCCAGTCCCCAAGATTCCCAACCTGGAGATCTGAGTCTGGCTTAGGGTCATGGTGTTGTGCGCTTTCCTCCCAGGTGGAGGTTCTGTATGAGGATGAGCCGCTGAAGGAATACTACACCCTCATGGACATTGCCTACATCTACCCCTGGCGGCGGGTGAGCTGGGTGGGGTGGGGCGGGGCAGGCAGGAGCAGATACCTGTAGGGGTTGGCAATTGACTGTGGCCACGTGGGATACTGTCCTCTAATCACAGATATTACATCCCTAACCCCATGAGCTGGCATGTCCAGGGTGACCTGCCAGCAGGTCGGTCTCTAGGCCATTTCTTGCTGATGACTAAACATGTAAGAAGAAAGGTTCCTTTGGCAAATTATTCTGATTTGGGGTCAGACCTAGGTGCTTTCTGCGTTTTTGCTTCTCTCTTCTCTTTCCAAGTCTCTGCTTTTATGCCTTCACCTTTCTGGGTATCCGAGTGCCCCTGTGTTTCTGTCTTCTCCAAGACAACGAACCTACCTTCTCTCCTCTGGGTACTGTGGGGTAGAACTGGGTGGTTCCCTGTTTGGCCACTTTATCCTGACACTCTCCCCTCTCCTGGCAGAATGGGCCTCTCCCCCTCAAGTACCGTGTCCAGCCGGCATGCAAGCGGCTCACCTTGCCCACAGTACCCACTCCCTCTGAGGGCACCAACACCAGCGGGGCATCCGAGTGTGAGTCTGTCAGCGACAAGGCTCCCAGCCCTGCCACCCTGCCGGCCACCTCCTCCTCTCTGCCCAGCCCAGCTACCCCTTCTCATGGCTCTCCCAGCTCCCATGGGCCCCCTGCCACCCACCCTACCTCCCCGACTCCCCCTTCGACAGCCAGTGGGGCTACCACAGCTGCCAACGGGAGCACCTCGAACTGCCTGCAGACACCATCCTCCGCCAGCAGGGGGCGCAAGATGACTGTCAACGGAGCGCCCGTGCCCCCATTAACTTGAGGAAAGGGACCTGTTCCTTTCCAGCCATGCCTCACCACCACTCCCTCCACTTTTTCTGGGCCCTTTTTTTCCACCTCTTCTACTTTCCCCAGCTCTTCCCACCTTGGGGGTGGGGGGAGGGTTTTATAAATAAATCTATATATATATGTACATAGGAAAAAACAAATATACATACTTATTTTCTATGGACCAACCAGATTAATTTAAATGCCACAGGAAACAAACTTGATGTGTGTGTTTATGTGTGAGGGATGGGGTGTTCACTTTTAGGGGATCTTGTGTACTTTGCCCTGCTCTCTTTTGGGGCTGCCTGGAGGTAGACTGGAGGGGCCCAGTAAAACTCTGCCCAACCTTCCCTGTTTCCCAAAGCAGATGGGAGTTGGGGGGGCCCCACCATCCCCCAAAGCTTTCGGCACAATTCTGACTGGCTGCAATTCTGACTGGCTACATGCACAGGGTGCACCCTGTTCTCTACCTAGCTCAGCTGCTGTCCTGCCCCTGACCATTGCCCCCGCCCCATTGTTGAATGTCCAGAGAATTGCTAAGACAGTGCCTTTCACAAACGCAGTGTACCTTTGGTTCCGAGAGCAAGTGGATAGTGGGGACGGCAACTCCTTCACCTCTTCTTGCAATGGAAACGTGCAAAGAATCGGTAGTTCTGCTTCTTTTTTTCTCCCTCTCTGGTGTGAGTGGCCTTTATATTATCTTGTGGAAGATTCAGGCCACAGGAGGCCTCAGCCCCTGAAATTCCACTTTAGCATGGTGAACTGCTTCAGCCCTTCCTGGCCCCTGCCCTCTTACAGGAGCTTTCACTAGCAGGACTGGTGGTGAAGTCTCCTTGGGGACTAGAGGGGAGGCGGTAGGTTGGGGTTAACCTCAGATAAGCACAGACCCCTGGTTTTCCTAAAGGCAAACTGCCCTCCAGTTCCCTCTCCACCCTCACTGGTGGCCCAGGCAGGATGGAGCATGGGAGGCATCTAAAAGCACAAGAAGACCTGTAAGCCCTGACCCCAGCCCCATTCCCAAGAGGTCAGTGAGTCACCTCCATAGGGATAGACCCCTGAGGATCCCTGTCTACCTAGTTTCCTCAAATGTACATAGATCTGGGAGGAGGCGAGGAAGTAATAGTCAAGATTCTATCACAACCTAAGTGTGGGTTTGTCTGTTTGCACCTTGTCCTGTGTCTGAGGTCCTGTGACTGTACCCTCCTCCTGCTCTAGGACATTTGTATCTCTTGGCTTTGTAATAAATGCTGCATAGTCTATGTAGTCTGTAGTTTTTTGGGGTAGCCTCATCATGCCTCTTGTCTCTGGGTTCAGCTGCCTTGGGAGCCTTATATAGGATGAATCTGTACTGCCCTGTCCCTGTGGCTGGTCAGGTGCCCACAGTCCACACACTTCAGGCAATAGTCTGAAGCAGGAGCTAGGCATGTGCCTCATACCAGTAACCACAAAAACACCACCCTGTGTGGGGATGCTTTAATGCCATTGTCTTCACCAGCTGATGCTGAACCAGGGGGCCTGTTCCCGGCTGCTTGAGAATGGAGACATCAGGTTATGTGGAACAGTTCCTTCACAAGCCAGTTGTGTGGTGCTGGGGTCTCTGGATGATCCCTTCTTGAGCTCAGCACTGTTTCCTTTTCCACAAAGGGTTCCTGTCAGGCCTGGAACCACTGTCACGTGGGCCTGGGCGGCAGCTTCTCCTTTACAGTGGGGAGCCCACTTCTGCCTTCTGCACCTGTTCACTCCTGTGGGTGCCATCACAATACGGGGGCTTCTGTGTGGCCTTGCAGGTACAAAGTGCCACAATGCGGGTCTCCTGGGCCTTGAACTTGAGTGGGGATAGGCCAGTGCGTTGGAAGAAGTGGGAGCCATCGCAGAAGGGCTGGTGGGGAAAGAGTAGTCAAAGACCTGTACCCACTTGCTAGGGCAGTCAAGGTAGGGGAGGTGTTGGAGCTCAGGGGGAGGGAAGCAGAGTGGCTGGGGCCCAGACTCCAGAGTGAGACCACCTGGGTTGACTAATTTACCTCTCATGTGTAACATAGGAGTAATGAGTAGTGTTGTCATACATGAGGAAATAAAATAAATAATGGTCATAGTGCACTTTGCCCATAGTAAGTTTTCAGTAAGTATGAATCTTTACAACACTAGCCTCTGGGGGACACAGAGCCAGGACACAAGGACAATTTTTTTTTCTTTTTTTTTTGAGACAGCCTCAAGCTGTCACCCTGGATAGAGTGCTGTGGCATCACAGCTCACAGCAATCTCCAATTCCTGGGCTCAATCGAGTCTCCTGCCTCCGCCTCCCAAGTAGCTGGGACTATAGGCCCGCCACAATGCCCAGCCATTTTTTAGTTGCAGCTGTCATTGTTGTTTGGCAGGCCCGGGCTGGATTCGAACCCGCCAGCTCAGATGTACATGGCCGGTGCCTTAGCCCATTGAGCCATAGGCGCTGAGCCGCCTAGACCTGTTTTTTAAAAAAAAGTTTCTGGCCATGCACTTTGGCTCATGTCTGTAATCCTAGCACTCTTGAGAGGTCAAAGCGGGAGGATCACCTGAGCTCAGGAGTTCAAGACCAGCCTGAGCAAGAGCAAGACCCCCTTCTCTACTAAAAATAGAAAAATTGGCTCAGTGCCTGTGGCTCAACAGGCTAAGGCACCAGCCACATACACCTGAGCTGGCGGGTTCAAATCCAGCCTGGGCCTCCCAAAGAACAGTGACGGCTGCAACCAAAAAATGGCCAGGCATTGTGGCGGGCGCCTATAGTCCCAGCTACTTGGGAGGTAGAGGCAGGAGACTCACTTGAGCCCAGGAATTGGAGGTTGCTGTGAGCTGTGATGCCACAGCTCTCTATCCAGGTGACAGCTTGAGGCTCTATCTCAAAAATAAATAAATAAATACATAGACACATAGAACAATAGAATAAGTCGCTTGGCATTGTGGCGGGAGCCTGTAGTCCCAGGTACTGGGGAGGCTGAGGCAAGAGGATTGCTTGAGCCTAAGAGTTTGAGGTTACTGTGAGCTATAATGACACCATGGCACTCAACCAGGGTGACAGAGTGAGAAACTGTCTCAAAAGAAAAAAAGTTTCGGGGCGGCACCTGTGGCTCATCCAGTAGTGCTCTGGCCCCATATACCGAAGGTGGTGGGTTCAAACCTGGCCTTGGCCAAATTGCAAAACAGAAACATAGCCGGGCATTGTGCCTGGCGCCTGTGGTCCCAGCTACTCGGGAGGCTGGGGCAAGAGAATGGCCTAAGCCCAGGAGTTGGAGGTTGCTGTGAGCTGTGTGACTCCACGGCATGGTACCGAGGGTGAAAAAGTGAGACTCTGTCTCTACAAAAAAAAAAAAAAAAAAAGTTTCTATTGTTTAAGCCAGGTAGATTGTAATATCTTGTTATAGTAGCAACTGCAGTGGGGAAGGCTGAGGATGTTCCATCCTGGTCACAACCCCAAATCACAGCTATGCACCAGACAGAAAGAAAGGGGAAGGGAGAGGGGGAGTGAGTCCCCTCTGTCAGAAAAGCAAAATATTCCCCCAAATCCTAAGCTTATATGTCACACGGCCACTTCTGGCTGCAAAGGAAACTGAGTAAGACAGTACTTTTAGCTCTTACATTGTCACCTTGAATAAAAGCAAGGTTCTACCAAACTTCAGCCCTTCCCATTTATTACTTTGAATTGTGTTAAGACAAAGTCCTTTAAGTGAAGAGAGCATTGATAGAATGCAGAGGTAAAAAAGGTAGGTCTTCAGGCAGCACCTGTGGCTCAGTGAGTAGGGCGCCAGCCCCATATACCGAGGGTGCTGGGTTCAAACCTGGCCCCGGCTGAACTGCAACAAAAAAATAGGTGGGTGTTGTGGCGGGTGCCTGTAGTCCCAGCTACTTGGGAGGCTGAAACAAGAGAATCGCCTAAGCCCAGGAGCTGCAGGTTGCTGTGAGCTGTGAAGCTTTAGCACTCTACTAAGGGTGACAAAGTGAGACTCTGTCTCTTAAAAAAAAAAAAAGGCAGGTCTTCTAACATAAAGGTTGTATTCAATGAGATGGTTGGATGTGGGTTATTCATAGAACTAAAGCAAATAGAGGAAGCCTACTGAGATCTTGACGGTTTTGATTGTCAAAGAACTGGGGCTGTCCAGCACAGCCTGTGACTGTTCACCCCCAAAAGCAATTGATGTGGCCTGATCTCTGTGGGCAGGAGAGGCCTTGAACTTGTCAATCACTAGAGCTGTGAGATATAAATTCCAGTTGTTTGTAAGCTACCTGGATTATGGCATTTTGTTATAGCAAGGGGATTGGAGGAATCCTTAATCTGATATGATTGTGTTGTTAAATCCCGAATTCAGGTTAGGGTACCCCATGCACAGCTAAAGTCAAACACTACGATACCTGTGCTTAAAGACAGAGAAAAGTTTACTGGGTTTGGCCACATTGGGAAGATGAGAGAGCAAGATCTCTCAGATTTGTCTCAACAAGAGATGAAGTTTTGAATGTGGCTAGGAACAAAGGGAGGGGGAATTCCAGGGAATTGAAGTCTGTGTTGGTTTAGTCTTGGATGACACCTTGAATAAACCAGACTTCTGAGCATCAGCAGTTAGTTGCAACTTTTTTAAGGGCATTCGTTCCTTCTGCAAAACAACCTCATACATTTTCCTACGATCCTGGAGTTGTCTCTTCTCGCTTGACAAAGAAACAATACATTACTACTTAATAATTACAGTGAGAACAAGGGATGCCAGGCAGGAAGTGATCGGTTAATGTGTGCAAGTGCCTGGTCAAATTTTACTTTGATCATTAAAAAAATGCTGTAATATTAAAATCTCAAGGGGCCTGCCTACAACTAGCGACCTTAATCAGAGGACAATGTGAAGACACAGGCAGAGAATGCCATGTGAAGGGACAGAGACACATGGGTGAATGCCACATGTGATGACACAGGTGACACTGGAGTGAGATGGCTGAAAACCAAGGAATGCCATGATTGGAGGCCCCTGCGGGAAGCTGAGAAGAGGGAAGGAAGGTCTGCCTGGAGACTCGAGGGAGCATGACCCCCTGACAACTTGTTTTTACTTTTTTTGTAGGGGGCGCAGGTTTTTGGCTGGGGCTGGGTTTGAACCCGCCACCTCCAGCATATGGGGCTGGCGCCCTACTCCTTTGAGCCACAGGTGATGCCCGTTTTTTTTTTGTTTGTTTGTTTTGGTTTTTTGTTTTTTGAGACTGAGTCTCGCTTTGTGGCTCACTCTGTGTGCCAGAGTGCTGTGGCATCACAGCTCACAGCAACCTCAAACTCTTGGGCTTAAGCTATCCTCTTGCCTCAGCCTCCCGAGTAGCTGGGACTACAGGCACTGGCCACAACGTCTGGCTAGTTTTAGAGACAGGGTCTCACTCTTGCTCAGGCTGGTTTCGAACCTGTGAGCTAAGGCAATCCACCTGTTTTGGCTTCCCAGAGCAGTAGGATTATTGGTGTGAGCCACTGTGCCTGGCCTCTGACACCTTGAGTTTGTACTTTTAGCTGCCAGAACTATGAGAGCACATGTCCAAGCTATGCAGTTTGTGGTACTTTGTTACCGGGGCCCTCGGAGACTCCTCCCCGCTCTGATCCATTCACTCTCTGCCCCAGGTCACCAGGCTCTCATTTTGTGGCAAAAGCCTCTCAATCCAGTCTCCCAGCTTCCAGTGTCATTTCATTTCCTGAATGAGCTTCCTGGAGCTCCAATTACTTCCCTGTTTATACAACTTTCTGTGGCTTCCTGGAACTCTAAAGGTAAATTCTGAACTCCGCTACCTGACACACAGGTCCCAGGTGTCTTCTGAAATCAACTTCTACCAGACTTTTCTGTCACACTCAATGACTGCAGTTCCCCCAATGTTCCTACCATCTGACCTCTGGGGTGATTCCCGTTAGACACCCCCTCTCCCCAGAGCCTCCTAACACCACTCGTGCCTCTGCATAAAGCTCTCTTACAGCCTGGCTCTTACCCATCAGAGCATGGATCCCATGCTTGGCTTGCTCCCTGGGCTGTGAGTCCCCCACGGGCAGGGATCATGTCTTTCTCGGGACCATAGCCTTAGTGTCTAGCAGTAACTGCCTCATTCCAGATACTCCATTCATTGGACTGAGGGGAACAGTGGGCTAACTCCTTTTAGTCTCTTCTGTGAGTTTAAATTTTTTTTTTTTTTTTTGAGACAGAGTCTCACTTGGTCACCCTTGGTAGAGTGCTGTGGTGTCTTAGCTCACAGCAACCTCAAACTCTTGGGTTCAAGTGAATTCTCTTGCCCCAGCCTCTCAGGTAGCTGGGACTATAGGCCCCTGCCACAATGCCTGGCTATTTTTAACTTTCTTTTTTTCTTTTTAATATATATACATGGGTTTATTAGGTTTCCACTATTTGCCTTCACAGAATTAAAAAGGCTTAAAATTTAATAACAATACCAATGTTTAAGATAAGGACTAGAAACAAAAACCTTCTAAAGAATGAACAAAGATGGCTCGGTGCCTGTGGCTCAACGGGCTAAGGTGCCAGCTACGTACACCTGAGCTGGTGGGTTCAAATACAGCTCGAGCCTGCAAAACAACAATGTCGGCTGCAACCAAAAAATGGCCGGGCGTTGTGGCAGGTGCCTGTAGTCCCAGCTACTTGGGAGGCAGAGGCAGGAGACTCGCTTGAGCTCAGGAATTGGAGGTTGCTGTGAGCTGTGATGCCACAGCACTCTATCCAGGGTGACAGCTTGAGGCTC